>MU004233.1:2389881-2560081 GCA_010405405.1 Microthyrium microscopicum | reverse complement strand
GTTCCTACGACGTCTGCTCTCACTGCTCTTTCTAGTTCTCCTAGGCCAGCCTCTTCCAAGCCCATGATCACTTCTGCTTCAAGAGTAACCAGGCCTGTTACTACGAAACCGGTTCCTACGACGTCTGCTCTCACTGCTCTTTCTGGTTCTCCTAGGCCAGCCTCTTCCAAACCCGTTATCACTTCCGCAACAAGACCATCCAGGCCAGCTACTACGAAACCAGTTCCTACGACGTCTGCTCTCACTGCTCTTTCTAGTTCTCCTAGGCCAGCCTCTTCCAAACCCGTTATCACTTCCGCAACAAGACTATCCAGGCCAGGCACTACCAAGCCCGCTGTGTCCACTGTCTCTAGTCCCTCGAATGCTGCTTCCCCGAAGGCAGTGACCACCAAGCCCGCTGTGTCCACTGTCTCTAGTCCCTCGAAGGCTGCTTCCCCGAAGCCAGTGACCACCAAGCCCGCTGTGTCCACTGTCTCTAGTCCCTCGAACGCAGTCTCCCCGAAGCCAATGACCACCGCGGCGGTTACGACTTTCTCGACTTCCGCAAGGCCAGGCACTACCAAGCCTGCCAGCACTACTGTCCCTACAAATACTAACCGCCAGGGTATGTATAATGGGTTGCTTAATTACCTCGAGTGGGTAGCCACAAAATACATACCAACAAGCACCCTAAAGAACCCATCCGGTTACTCCACTGTCACTTCCGCCTCAAGTACATCCAGGCCAGTTACGACCAAGCCTGTTGTTACGACTGTCGCTAGTTCCTCGAAGTTGGAGTCAGTCTCCCCAAAGCGATTGACAATTAAGCCGGCGAGGTTGTATTCTGGAAACCGCTATAGTGATTAGTTAGCATGGCCCCCCTCTAATAATAACATAAACTATTTCTATCTAATTCTCACAATAGGCTGTTATGACTTTCTTAACGTCCCTAAGGCCAGGCACTACCAAGCCTGCTAGTACTACTGTCCCTACTAATACTATCCGCTAGGGTATGTATAATAGGTTGCTTAATTACCTCAAGTGGGTAGCTACAAAATACATACCAACAAGCACCCTAAAGAACCTATCCGGTAAGCCCTCTTCAACCTCCAAGGTCATTGTCACCACTTCTAGTAGTAGGAGCACATAGCGGCTGAAGATGCCTCCCATTATGGTAGCGGCAGGTTAGGAGACCACGTAGAGTCTTTGCATAGTAGGAACTGCTGGAGCTATGGAGTAGTGTGAGCTGTCAATATGAACCTTCGTAGATAGTAAGCTGATAAAAGCTCAATGTTCATAGAGCATGCAATGCTAATGTATAAATTGACGAGTCTCATACATGCTATGGTTCATGCCATCGTGAAGTACTCCTCGTACCGATCATATGCCTTGTATAATACAGCGTTATGGTCTATTTTCGTAAGCTTCCATCATTAGACCTGATAACTGGACATATCCATACCAGATCCACCTATTATCTCATGCTCAACTAACGCCCATTGACAAAGAAAAGGTATCGTTGGTATCGTGACGCAGCCGCTGAGAAAACAAAAAGGAAAGCACCACAATCTCGCTCGTCGTCCCCGAAGTCTTGTTTGTTGGCCACCGTGTAAAGCAAAGTCGTCACCCGTGGCCGCGACGAGTCTAAACAACGGCTTTCTAGAAGTGAAAAACAGAAAAAGTCAACAAAATGCTCAAATCATACAGTCCCCCTACGAGGTTTAGGCGGCCCCGTCTTGCGCACCGAAAACGACCGCTTCACCGCCGACAGTAACCCTTCGCTTTCCGGCTCCTCCTTGGGCTTCTTGCTGCCGAGCAGCTGGTCAAAGTCCGTGAACCGTCGACTGGGTGGCATATACGGTGGAGCGGCCGCTTCGTTCTTCGTCCGCGTGCTATGCGAGCGATGGGCGGGGTGGATGCCGGCTGGTGCCTTGCGTCTCTTCTTCTCGTCAATGGGTGAGGCGGGTAGACTGATGGACGCATGTTTCTTAAGATGCGAGGACTTCTTGGGTGGGGCGGCTTTGTGTAGGAGTCGTAGTTCGCCATAGGTGGCGCCGGCAGCTCCGCTCCAGATGCTGCCGTCACGGTCTTCAAAGGTGTATTTTTCGGCGTCTGCGTCGTAGCCGATTCGTCTCATGCCTTCGGGGAGACGGTCATTGTCGTCATCGAGATAGCGGGACCAACGACCCATTGTGATGTATGGTGGGGATATTGGAGGTAAATTTGGAGATGAAAAGGGGCTAAAAGGATGATGGAAGTGAATGTTGGTGTTACAGTTGATGGATGAAGAAAATCCAATGCTTGTAAGCTGTTGGGAAAAGTAGATGTAGATGTTTGTTGTTGGGGTTGAGCGAGATGAGAGTTACACGATGTTGATCAGGTTGCTGCGTCAGGGCGGGGAAGGTGTAGGCTTTAACGGCGGCATGCGCATTGGTTGCACCGGCCTCTTTTAATACAATATTGGCGGAGCTTGACAACGGAGTCCCAACAAGGAGAAGGAGGGATAGGACAAGAATGGCAGTGCTGCGGTGAAGGTTTGAAGGAGAAATAATTGACTCCCAACCCGGCCTCGTGTTGACCAGGAAGAGTTGGTGTGCAAATCAAAGGTGTAGCGAGCGAGCATCGCCACCTTCAACATACGTACCATGTCTCGTGTTGCCTTTTACTGTTCCTGAGAGCCGTAAACTCTAAAATGCTAAGTTCAATACACGTCAAATCATATCGTGTCTTCAGCTGTCATTGTCATGAGGCCTGCGTTGATCAGACACACCAAGATCCTCTACAACTCCCAACAGACACGAAGCTGAAGACTGCTCAATTACCATTTTTTCGCAATTGAGCATCTCCTTCTCCATAATTTTGCGATATCCTCAAAGCCTATTCATTGTAATGTAATCAATTTTAACATGTTTCAGAGCCAGGTTCTTCTGACAGAAGCCATGGAGAAACCTTGAGCATGGGAAGGGGGGTGAAATCAACACAGCCTCCTTTCTGTGTCGTGTCTTCCCTATCCCGTTAGATTGATTCCAAGCAATTTCACTAATAAAAGCTCAATTGGTTACTGTTATAAGAGCTCGTATGTTGAGGTTACCGAGTTACCAAGGCGCCCAGAGCCCATTCTAGAGGGAAATGCTTGAACATAGACCACGATATTTTGTTTCTATTTCCAGTATCCTTTGGCTCCATTATAGGCATGATTAGTAGCTCAATTCAAACGCCAAAGCTATTATATGGTTTTAGTTCCACGTTATAATCTTTTCTTAGACCTCGTTGAGATCATTACATTCTTTCATTGCTTATTAGGAGGTAACAATCGTTAGTAGTGACTCTTTTTGTAGAGAATAAGTTATTTGAACAATCAAATGTCTCAAAGCAACTCATAAAATATGGTTGAAATTACGCGGGAAAACAGACCAACTACTCCTAATCATATTGGTAACTCTATCGGTGCTAAAAACTTCCAGTGACAGTCTGATGAAATGCTTGCAAAGCATCCATATCCTCGCTTATCCTTGCGCCAGACCATTTCCCTCCGCCACACAACAAGTGAGCATTATAGGAGATAGAGTACAGCCATCGTCTGCGATGTTTACCATAACACTATCTAAAGAGCGACTGCGCTTTTACCTATTGCCAACTCTGTTCCAAAATCATGGTGTTTGAGTCTTTTCCAGTAGCTGTAGACGAAACGCCAGGCATCAAAGTCCCTATCGACAATGCATCGCAGACGGTATATCACCCGCCCAAAAATCACACCAGATACGTTTAAACTACGAAAGCGAGCGTTGTTTGAATATCGGCAGATGCTGGTGTGTCGGGTGGCCTCTCCTTGAAAATATCCCCACGAGCATCAAGACTTGATCTTGCAAACGTAAGTTGATTTGAACGCCTTGGCAGACGCCATGCAGGAAACCATGAGGGTATACCCAGATCTACAGCATTTCGCGGATTGATGATGTATGACAAAATCTTGAGGTTTTCATCCCTTTCCATCATGTTGACGGCAAGGTCAGTATATACTGTTGATACTGTCTGGCTATAATCCACATCAACCACTCCTTCAGCGCTAGGATGACTCATGAGGGCATAGATTCGATCCCGTGGGTCTGTCGTCTCTCGAGATTCCGTTTGCTCCAGAACTTCCAAAAATGACAAATTGGCGTTTGTAGATACCCAGTCGTAGAGAAACACTATCTTTTCGGGGCGGAAACGTATCGAATGAAGTAGTGTCGAGGGTATTCGCCGCTTGCAGAGAGCATAGGCCGTATGTAGTGTTAACCGCTCAATCTCCTGACCTCTGTACCGAAAGGTTGCCAACTTGGCTAAGCCAATCTCTTGCGTTGTCCATATTCGATGAAACCATCTCGCGTCGCTCAGGGCTTTAAGAAGCGCTACCTTCATTCTGCCGCCGCTAGACCAGTTCGCTAGAATGCCATCCATCTCCCGAGGATCCTCTACAATATTTCTGATGACTCTGAAGGTCTTCTGCAAACGTTCGGACAGATATTCGGCATGATGCAAGCCTAAAGGGTGTTCTCCATCTGCTAGGTAGACAAGTACGTTTTGTGCATTTCGATATATGTCAGCCATAAACTTCACCTGATATATGCGTTGTTGTTTGTGGCGTTGGTCTACACATATTGCATCTAAAACAAGTTAGTAAAGTCTCAAACTCGTAAAGGACTTGTAAGGACAAAATAAATGAGCCGTTTCAACGACTATCCCAATCGATAACGATGGCTGCCATAACACTTCTTGAAAAAGTGACTGCTTTATATCCCATCGCCGTCACAAAACTTACAACAAGTTATCGAACACCATGGTAATTAAGCAGTCAGTCTTTAAGATGTGTTGTGGCAGTTATCGCACTCGAAGGGATCTTCATCCAAACGGCTCACTTAATCTGTCCATGAAGAGGGACTCAAATGCCGAAATGCACATCATGCGAGTGCACAAGAGCTTCCACAACCAAATAGACAAGTTCATAAAAACAGGAGACTTATCTATCCAAACAGGTACTGAACGATATTGCTGTTCAAGTGATTTCAGGGCGTTTGCGAGATTCGCAGAAACTGTAAGGAACCTTCCATTGCATATAATCAATGCTTCATCTCTACGTTGAGCTTTAAGTTTACCCCAGACGTAGGAGACGGCGTGAACATGTGGTATATCGTGAAGCTGTGCGTGAAGAATTCTTACGTGCACATAATCATAGGAAGTGTTTCTAGGTTCAATCTCAACATTGCGAATCGAGTCCTCGAGTTGTAAGGGGCTGTGGACAAATTGACGAGAAATGGATGTCTTAATGAGCCGGTAAGCCTGTCGCCGATTTAGGTATACAGCATGGCGAGCTCGTAGCCGCCTGGATGCTTTGCGTACCTGAGGTAGATGGGGCTCAACGGCTTGTGTCTCGAATCGAGTTGTTGGGTCCAGGGGCTGGAATATTTTTCGAATAAAATTCATTGTGTTACTCTCAATTGAACGCGCAACAGTGCTCGATAATGATATGGTTCAACAATTGCTACTCTTTATGAAACATAGCACCGGTTGTGCACTGCTTAGCATGTACGACAAGAAAGAAATCCCTCTGTGGATAATACGCGATCTCAATACCATCGCAACAACCATACAGTCATTCCCTCGACTATGTTCTTTCAAGCCCACTTTCCAAGCAGAGCCATGATACCTAAAATCAGTCAGTAAGCGCAACGCAGAATGTATATTGAATAACTCACCAGCTCCGAAACACATCAGGACAAACGCCGCAATCACCGTCTTGATCGGTGCATTTCGCATTTGAGGGCTGAAGATAAACTCATGCGCCATAAGCTCCACCAGCCCAGTATAAATCAAGATACCGGCGCTGAAAGAGTCAAATATCCCATTCACAATCAACGTCGTCGCCGAGGCAGGTGGATATGCAGTTCGAACGCCTAAGCCTATCGCGATGGCTACCGGTGTGGAAAGCCCGTAACCAAGAGCCATCCAGTACGGCAGCTTCGCGTGCGATTTTGGCCAAGGAACAGAAGCAAGTCGTGTTCCAAGACCTAGTCCTTCAAAAGTCTGATGAAAGACAAGCACGATGTAAAGAGTTGTGAACTCGTCACCAGCCACAGCGAGCGTGAGGCCAATGAATATTGAGTGGAAGATGATTCCGAATTCGAGAATGAAGATCGCAGTCAATTGTGCAGGCAGTGACTCCGTGTGCGGGCTAGTGGGCTCGAGTATGTCGTGGCCATTTTGTTCGGAGAAATCCATGTGCCCTCGAGCATGGCCCAAGTGATCACTTCCAGGAGCGTGAGAGGCTTTATGTGATGTCTCAGTGGTGGCTTGGGTACGGTGATTATCCTTGGCGTCGAACACATCCTCAGTCAATTTGGGAGAGTGGTCGTGTCCATGGTCAGCACCGAATGTGCTGTAGCGCAAAGCCATGATCTCTACAAAGAGTAGGGAGAAGATCATGAACAAACAGATAGCAAAGGGCCATGAGTAGTCCGTTATTGGTCCTGTCAAACATGGGTCGGTGAGAGCTTCGACGGCAGGGGCAAGAAGCTGGAATGGTTAGAAATGTCTATGCCGGAAAACGATAATAAGAAAACTTACATGGATGAAAGCAGTGGCAACAATGACTCCTGAGCCGAAATACTTGGCGAAGAAGAAGACCTTCTCCATGAGCTTATTGTCTTGCGTACGCCGCCTCGAAATGACTGGAACGAGGGCACCTATGAGAGGATCATGTCAGCAGGAGTTCAGAACAAGCCCCAAGGCTGAACGACAGTCTGCAAGATACGTACCAAGAGTAGACATGACGAGAATCACGAATATAGCGGATATCCGCACACCTATGCGGCCATCATAATCGTTGCCAGCATTGCAAGCCGGCGGGGTGGTGCCTTCATCGTCTCTGGTAAACAGGCGCAGGAGAGGTATACTGTTATCCATGGTGAATTTGGATATGGAGGTTGTGTCGAGAATCTACGAATGCCGGAGCCCAAGCTGATAGAACCAGTATTTAAAAGGCTGGCGACGAAGAAAAGGTCAAATTTATAAGAGCGAGTTAGGTGTTTCGATCAATACTCAAAATAAATCAAATGAGACTCAGGGTGTTAGATCTTAATGTTCTTGTTGTTCAGTGTGTTGGATGCATGCGGCAGGAGCCGCAGATTTGTAAGGGACCGAGAGGTTGCGGGCCGACGAATTCATGAATAATCAAGTTTCTTTCATTATAGCTCGGGAGATATTATAACTAGGCCTTCGGAATCTAAGTATGCAGTCTCATTGGGAGAAAGATTGAAAGTTTGCAAGCTTAGTTGAGAAGGGTGGCCGTAAGACTCCGTCGGTCACCGATCGGTCACCGAACGTTCAAACAGGTCCCCAAGCACCATTGGGGGTTGCTATATATCACCAATAGTAAGAACATCACTTTCGATGAATTGGAACTTGATTTGACTCGTTATATAATATGGATCTCCAAAAGAATCATGACTTTTATGATTCATTGGCTTGACAAATGGAGTCCTTACGGAATGTATCAGGTATCAAACTATCACTTCACCCCAACACTTCAGTGTCAACACCAAGTCTCTGAACAATTTGAAATACACCCACGGTAATGACCAAGTATTCTGCTGGAACTTTGTTCTGGAGTGCTGGTTTTGACAAATGTTTGCCCACTCTTCCCCACACCCTCCTTCTGGGGGATCAGGATACGATAAATCGTCGTTGCAAGATTGGTGCATGCCCCCGTATACTCTTGCAGACAAGGCATCTTGTGCTCAAGCAATGCGGCCCCGCATGTCGTTTGGGTTCATTCCCACCTATGATGTTGGATATCATGATCAACCGCTGTCAGAACCATCCTCGCATTACTTAATGGTAGCATCTGAGCGTGGGCGGTCAACATCTTTCCGCAGGACGAGATTCTCGTGATCATGAAATCCAGCACTATTTAAAGCTGCTGTGACGCTGTGTTCTGCTCTTCAGATTCAAAATTCTCCAAATATCCATCAAGTCTTCATTTCCACAAGCCACTTTGACATCAACCACTAAGAGCTTAAAGCCCTTCAAACGATACAACATGTCTCCCTGGTCAGTTGGCCCATTCGCCAATATCCTTGCTCTTGTCGCCCCATTTACTAACATCGCTACAGCTCCTGTGACTCTTGCAAAAACTGCGCTGGCAACTGCGATGGCTGCGCATGCAGCTCCTGCGGAGTATGGTAACACCTCATCATCCAAATTTCCTCCTACTAACCTTTTGGCAGCACTAAGTCTACAAATAGCGGCTTATCTTCTTCAAATCGGGAGCTGCTATGAATTGGTGACCGGGGGATGGCGAGGAGTGTACGAAAGCCATCGTTGGAGAAATCTGTTGAAACGAGTCATTACGTAAAGATGTCTCTTGCGTCGCTCATTAACCTGTTTTCGAATTGAATAAAACCTGTGCTCTACTACACAAGTGAAAGAAGAGATTTCTGTTGTCCAGTGACCAATGTGATTTGCCTCAATGATACTTGACCCGGGGATGTAGCCGTTTGCATGCCTATGAAAAAGAAAGTATCCTTAGGCTAGACCATCTAGTGTGATCGTACATGAGACTTGATTGTGTGGCTGCGAGTATTGATGCCAGTACCAACTGGAAGTGATGCTCGCCGCGCGGTACGGAGACATCAAGCATGAACTTGGATCCATGCCTCCGTATTCAGTGGTCTATCCAGCGCTATCATATTGCTCCCAACTAAAGCCTATTGCCTTCGACAATGCTTGGTTTTCAGCCTAGCAGGTGGCAACTTTCAGTGATTAGTCCCGTAGACGATGACTCGTACTGGGTGGGCACTAAATAGCATGAATTTCTTTTGCGAAGCCTTAGATTCCTAGAGGTACACTTTGAGGTTTTCATCCGATTAATCGTTTCAAATCAAATGAGAGTTTTTCATGAGATGGCTTCGTGGTTCCGATATCTTATGACTGGCCGAGTAATGTTGAAGTTGAAGCTCAGAAATCGGCGACAAGCAAAACACGTGGAGCCCGAAAAACGTGCTTTGCACGTGAACGTAAAGCCCAAAATTTGGTGACGGATAACACCCCGACGACCCCCCTTTTCTCCGAAGCAATTGTCAATGTTTCACGCCCAGATCACTTGAAGTCCAAGGCTTCCTTCGACAGCAACTCTTGTTTGAGTGTGTGCTTCCATTGTGATCGGATCAACTCGAAGCCTACGAGACACCCGAAGCACCGTGTGCTATCGGCGTCAGGCTCCCAGTTCCGCAGGATCGACGATTCAGGTTTTACAGAGCACAAAGTACAACATTGGACACGACTTTTTTTTGCTATAAGAAGGTCATTGGAAATGTCGGTCAAACTCCGAGCCGCATGTAACAGCTGCCATGCCTCAAAGGTATATATACATATCTTCTATGCTGGCGCATACCTGCCAAAGTGCATTCCGGCTGTAACCTTTTCTGATCTTATTTTCTTTAGGTTCGCTGTAGCGGCGAAAAGTCAGGATGCGCTCGCTGCCGAACTCTGGGTCTAGAATGTGTTTACGTTGAATCCAGAGTTGGCAAAGTGAAGCGTCGTCGCGCCAACATTCAACCCAAAGGTTTAGTCAGTCCGCCCAGTATACTATCAGCGAGTCATTCGGCATCATCATGTCCATCACCATCTACGATGACGAACTCTGGAGAGTTCAATTTGCACCACCACATGTGGAACTACCACGCTTTCAACCACCAGCCAATGGCCACAGCAACCTCGTCGAAATTGGGCCCACAAGAAAACCATGCTGGCCTCGACTCTGGAATGAACGAGTTCGACGATTTTAGTGATCTATCTTCTCTCATTAATCTACCTCCATTCGTAGGCTCAGCTCACCTTGCCAACAATGGCGGCTCTCATCACCAAACCCAGTCAATGGATACGAGCGGTGTTAATATGGCCAATGAGCCCAAGGAATGCGCTTGTAACTTGCTAGAAGATGTATTTTCTGCGTCTGGACACGATGGATTCTCACTAGCCCCACCATCTCCACAGCGCCTAATACATGATGAGCAACCAGATGAGCAGCCAGATCATACATGCGATGCAACATGCCGGTATTCGGAGCCTCCGGAGCCTCAACTTACGTTACCGGAACGATCTATAGAGAAAGATGAGACATGCCTCACAGCCTGTACAAAGGTTCTGCAATTGCTTGATGACAAAGTCAAGGAAGGGCTCTGCGCTGTCGATGAAGTTCTTCATGTCAACAAGCAAGCGATGGCAAAGCTAAATCTCGTCATTTCTCACGAAGAATATAACACCACCTCTGCATGTCCCCTGGTAGCACTAGCGGCTGCTCAGCATGTGGCCAGTCTCTTCAAGGCAGCTTGCACAGATCTTCAACGATCTCAGTCGGCGCAAGAGGTAGTGCGCCCAGTTCCCTCTTCTTCTTCATCCGAAGCAGGTACACCTAGATCACAATCTGGATCACCCTTCATGCCGACTATTGGATTTGGCTGTTTCTCTCCTGACCCCGAAGAACAGGCTATGCTACGGGCGCAAATCGTCTGCCGAGAACTACAACGGGCTTTGGTCATCATCAGAAAATTGGAGAAGCCGGTCCAAACTCCATCTTCGTCAGACTGGCATGTCAAACTTCTTGGGAACCACCTTTCGGACGTCGTTGAATGCATGGAGAGCATGATTAATCTTATAAAACCACCAAACACGGAAGAGATGGAAGAGACTTGAAATAACAGTCAATTTTGTTCATTAATAAGCATTCAATGTCGTGGACCGCGTTTGGAAAATTCAACAGATGGCAATACATCGCTCTAGCCTGCAAGCTATACTTTGGTTGGCTCAACAAATCCAACACCACGACCTAAGCGCTCTCTTGACTCTCATCAGGGTCCGTCTCCGAGTCGGACGTAAGCGAATTGTAACGATTGCCTATACCAAGCGAAGAAAGATCCTTATCCACCAAGTTGACATCATTCTCGTCAAGAATGTCTGCTATGGACCATGCGATACGTTCGGCACCAGATCGCGCTCCAGCCAAATTTGCAGCTCCTGGTCCGATCTTCAGAGCTCCAAGTCGTCCAGTAACGAAAAGCGGAACTTCGTCTTTCCACATCAGATCATCGTTGATGCAAGGTAGCCCGCCATGGCTTTCTATTGGAAACTTTTTCTGGATCGTCTGCAAGAATGGCAGGCTTCGAATGTCGCTTTGTATGCCTGTCGCATAATAGATGTAGTCCAGCGGAGGCAAGTCGATTTCCGGCTCAGTCTGAACAGTCCACCTTTGTGCGCCAGGATCCCAGACCCTTGCCTCTACAACAGTGTTGGTAAACACGCTCAACCGTCCTCTGGCTACATGGGCTTTCATGATCTTATGAAAAGTTGGAGTAATGCTACCTCCATTTCTTGCCAGTTTAATTTGCTCCCATCGCTCCTCATCACTGTCCGCGGACCAGAAAATAGCCTGTTTGACGTTTCGAAATTTGCCCAGCCACTCCAGGTTGAGATCGAACGGCTTGACTTTGAGATGACTGCGCATTACATGCCAAACCTTGGTTACACCGCTCTTAATCTCCAAATCTCCAATTTGCGCAGATGTCAGACCGCCACCTACAACAAGTACATTCGTCGTCTGGCCTCGTGTAATCTTCGTCTTGACCACTGGATCTGGAAACTTTTCCATCTGCATAACATGGCATGCACCGTCAATCCGCTGACCAGGAATCTGGCCCGGGATTCTCGGAGAATTTCCCGGTCCAACAGCAATAACCACAATTCGAGCCTGATGCATGCCCCTATTTGTTTTTACCGTAAACAACCCCTCGCCAACCCCATCACCAACATGATAATCTAAATCTTCAACAACTTCCTTCCTTATCATCCCATCTCTTAAACAATAATGATCCACAATGCCTCTACATTGGTCCACGAATAGCCCACTCGACGGCGTGTAATAGTCCTTCGCGATCTCTCTCATCAACACTTGGCTCTCTGAACCTATACAGTCCCATTATTAGTCAAGATCTCCATCGCATCTTCTAATGTACTTGCCGTTTTGCAGCGCGCTCCTTCTTCCGCGCATGCTTGCTCCTCTCGCGCCCAACACACCCATTAACCTCAGCACACTCGCCCGTACGCCCGGAAGTGACCGCAAACTCAAGCAACGCATCTCGATGGGCCGGATCGACGTGGAAGAACTTGGGGTTTCGTAGCTGTTGGATCCGCAATGTTTCAAACAATCGCTCCCAATTTGTTAGCCATTCATCTCCTGAGGCATCGAGGACAAGCGTGGAATAGCGCGGAGGGCTCGAAGTTTTTGGGTCGCGAACAGAGCCATTTCGATGGTTCTTGATCGCCATACGTCCAGAGTGTCGACAGAGCCATGTGTAACGCTGGTGCTCGTCGTCGGTGAAGAGAGCGCTGGGGGTACGCTCGCAGAGGCGGGCAGCGAGGGCGAGACCGCAGGGACCGGCGCATTATGAGGATGTCGTGGATTTTGTCGGTCATCGTTGGTAGGGGACAAAGGAAAGAGATGGTGTCGTAACAAGTTGAAGTGTTGACTTGACGCAATGGATATACAGACGATATGTATGGCTAATGTTATACCACGAAGTTAGATCTTATGAGCTCTACGTTATATGACTGTTTACAGGATACTCGGCCACCGAAGACAATCAAACCGACCATTTATGTTTTTTACATCTTAACCTTGCGTTTTGAAAAGTTCGGTCTGTTGAAATGTATCTCTCGGAATATAGCGATCTATAGGGGTGAGAAATAAGATTGAATCATTCATTTCACGCCAAGATCTCTTCTCATGAAGCTGGTACATAAACTAGATGAATTTCTACGCATCGAGCCACCAGGCACACTGGAGTTTGCAAAAGCATTGTACGTAAACTGATTTGCAGAAAACCCCATACTGTCTTTCGTTCTCATAATCCAGAAAACAGCAAAGCCAACCACTTGGTGTGATAACTTAGTAACCAGTATCAACATACATCAATATCACATTGATCCATTCCTGCTTCAACAACAATCACTTTGTCTGCCATACTACCACCACTTATCAACCAACCACTAACCTAGAAATGGTATGAGCTACGCCAAATGCCTTTCTGACGTCAGAGAAAATAATAGTAAACCACATCAGACGCGGAGCCGCTATGCAAAGCTAGCAGAAGACATGAAGTAATAGTGAACAGCTCCCAGCAATCCAATTGGCTAGCCGGCCACCGAAACAGCTCAGTAACAACGACCACCCTTGACCTTATACATGGCAGACAACTCGGATGCTATAGTGCTAAAGCTACTACTTAAGCAGCCAGTCAGACGTTTTCTTCGATATGTGCCGCTTTACTGCCGTTACCACAATTCTCATAACCTCTGTCTATCGTTCATACATGATTCGGCATATTCAAATCGATCAGGATTCGCGCTCTTGGATCATATAGCGAAAATGTAATATGAGCAACACGCTGACATAAAAGTCACGATCATATCCAAGGCTTAGAAGCTCACCATGACTCCCATGTAAGACATATCTGGCTATGCAGGAACAAGCGGACAAAGTGTTTCACAAATGCCACAATTCTGGTTCAACTAAGAGGCTCAAGGGAAAGGTCAAGGTTGTGGTTTTTGTGTCTTGGACACTGCATGATCGATCGTGGCAGGTATGTAGTTGCGAGATGAAGGGTGGTGCATCACGTGCTGACATTTGTAATTGAGGTTGATCAAGAGATCTGAACATCAGAGACACATACTCACGTACTGGTCCTACCGTAAGGGCTTAAGGGCTGGTGGGTCCTAGATAGCACTTCTTGCTTGGTACAGATCGTCCGTACGGGTGCTCGTCATGGAAATGTAGATAATGATATGGGCGGGAGATATCGGGTCGAGTAGATGGATGTTTGGTTATCGGCGTGTCTGTTGCTTGTGCTTGATAGATGACTGATGAACTGCTACAATGGATATATCGAGTCCAAAGCATCTGATGGTGAACGCAGCTGGACAATTTAGGGGCAGTATAAACCGACAGACAATTGACAGTTGACGCACGCCCCATGATCTTTTGCATGTCAAAGACTGTGCCAACCCACCGTAGGCAGCTGGAAGCGAGAGCGCGCGCACGATCAAGAGGCAGGGGGGCAGTGGATGCAGAGACGAGGAAGGGTGATGTGACAGGTGGCTAGCCAGCGTGTTCTTTTGCAACCACAGCTCAGTCGATGGGGATTGTAATGCAGGTTCTTGGAGGCGGATAAGGGAGTGATTGGAGTTGCTCCTTGATAGAGATGCAAGGCACAGGCCAGCAGATTGTAAAAGAACGCTTGGGGAGCTGGCAACCAACGCTACGGTTTAGTGATGGGATTGGTGGTGATAGAGGGACGGAATAGCGGGTTAGGTGTTGGCT
This sequence comes from Microthyrium microscopicum, assembly GCA_010405405.1. Lineage (NCBI taxonomy): Eukaryota > Fungi > Ascomycota > Dothideomycetes > Microthyriales > Microthyriaceae > Microthyrium > Microthyrium microscopicum. Next base: position 2,545,692 of record MU004233.1, on the reverse strand, counting down.
TGGTGTTGAGAAGGTTACCGTCGCTCTCAGGGGTAATGGCGTTGATCAAAGAGCTGGAAGTAGTTTATTGAGATGCATTCATGGGATGGAAACAAGTAATACTCGACATACTTACTTCAAAATGATAGAATGTTCTATGCGAGATTACACATCTGGTCACAGCTATTTCGTCAAGGCCGCGGTGTGCCTCCAGGAGTCCAGCCTATTCTATAGCGAGCGGTCTACCCTGTCAAGCCTCTCCAGTCACAGTAGTCGCAGCGAGAACCAGCATCAGTCCATCACTCAATCAACCACGCTCCCTTTCCTCCAACATTCACGCCATCTAGAGCTCGACATACATCTACTAGACCAACGTTTCGTTTCATCTTCTCCATTTCCTCTACCTCTGCGTCCCAACCTCCATCAACTCCCTCTACTCCCTCACAACTCATTACTTCCCCATACACCCCATCCTAATCTGCCTATTAATCTACTTTCCCTGCCTCCGCGTACCTGACTTGACCTCCGCCCCACCATTATTGCCCCTCTCCATCTCGTCTTCTGACCCTTGCTGCGAGCAACGCGGTTCATGTCCCAGTACATCGACAACTGCCATTACCCGGACTTTCTTTATCCAAGCAGTTGCACTCTCTTCTGGCCTGCGTATACTCTCATCTCGAATCTGCCAAATGTTCAATAGCCTTACTGCTACTGTCTTGCCCCAGCTCACTTGGTAGGCTCCAGTAGCTTGCTGCCGGCCTCCGAGTCACTCCAGGTACTTTCTCCTCTCACTCATTTGTCACCTATGAATCACGCTCTCTTACTCTGCCTCCTACTGTTTGACCTTGTCACCCGCATCTACTGTGACCCGTGCTGACTCTTTGACTCGCACAGTACCCTTATACCTACCAACCCCGTCTCCCTTCTTATCCGCCACTCTACTTTACGATCGTTACCTCTCGCTATCATGGAAGACAGAGCTGGCCAAGCTTCCATGCGGCGGCCGGCTCCAGCCGAGCCTGCTATCACTATTGGAGACTATCGAAGATTGAATGAGATTGGCAAAGGAAGCTTTGCTATGGTTTATCGGGGTGTACATGTGGTAAGCCGCCCTGGAGCCTTTCAAATAATAGCAGTGGAAGAATGCTAACACATGGGTTTACAGAGCAAAGGAGCACTCGTCGCAATCAAATCAGTCAACTTGTCCAAACTGTCGAGAAAGCTCAAAGAGAACCTTCAAAGCGAAGTCAAGATTCTGAGAGAGTTGCATCACCCTCATATCGTATCGCTGTTTGAATGCAAGGAATCGAAAATGACGGCGCACTTGATTATGGAATATTGCGAGCTAGGCGATTTATCCACGTTCATTCGGAAGCGGGCTACTTTAGCGGACCATGAAACTACCAAGGACATGATTCGAAAGTACCCAAATCCTACCGTCGGTGGATTGAACGAGGTTATTGCGCGGCACTTTCTCAAGCAAATTGCGAGTGGTTTACAATGGATTCGCAAACGCAACTTTTTACATCGAGACATCAAACCACAGAACCTTCTACTAGTACCTTCCAAGGCCTACCAAGAGAAACACAAGGGAGAGCGGCCTGCACTCATGTCGGATGACCAGGTTGAAGAACCACCATCTGGTATCGCTTCGTTGCCTTCACTGAAGATTGCGGACTTTGGATTTGCACGTTTTCTACCAAGTCTTTCACTGGCTGAGACCTTGTGTGGTTCCCCACTTTACATGGCTCCAGAAATCCTTCGGTATGAAAAGTATGATGCACAAGCAGATTTGTGGTCAACTGGTACTGTAACTTACGAAATGATTGTTGGAAAGCCACCTTTCCGAGCTCAGAATCATGTTGAACTCATTGCCAAAATCGACAAGAACGATGACAGGATTAAGTTTCCTGAAGGACTAGTCGTGAGCAGCGGTATGAAGGCCATTATTCGTGCGCTTTTGAAAAAGAAACCAACTGAAAGAATCGGATACGATCATTTCTTTGATCATTCTGTGATTAAAGAAGATATACCAGGATTGGCCCCGGAAGATAAACCCCAGGAGCCCTTGAGCTACAATCTAGCCTCGAGGATCAAGTCAACTAGACCTTCAGAAGTTTTAGGCGCAAGCACCGATTTACGCCGGTCATCCCAGACATCTCAAGATCAAATTTCAGTTTCACCACGTTCAAGACCTACCTCGATATCAGGCCCAAGCCAAGGATCTCCAAAACTCGGCAACAGACGGCTATCAGCAGCCGCAGCCGACTATCAGACTCGACCCACCGAGAGACGGCCAACATTGACAGGCCACGCCACTGCACCAGCTGGCAAGCAAGAAGGAGCTCTTGCCACATTTAAAGCTGGCCGAAATCAAAGCTCACCATCCTCATCACAGCTCAAAGACAAACTTGATCGAGATCGCCGCAGGTCAAGTGATCGAACCTTGCAAGAAATACGGGAAAGAGCAGACCAAGATATTGCGTTTGAACGAGATGTTGTATTTGTGGAGAAACGGGCTGTTGAGGTAAATGCATTAGCTGATGCATTTGAGAATAGTCCAGAAGTTCGAGCCCATCAAAATGCGGTTGTCCGTCGAACTACTTCAACAAGTAGTCCATATTCTACAACAGCACCACAAACGTCTATGCGACCATGGCCAACACCGAAGCAACTTCCTGGTCATACGCGTCAACGTTCGCTTGACAAGCACATATTAGGCCGATCACCAACAACGTCAGCGACTTCTGCCATTTCAAAGGCAATCAATATGGCCAGTTTCCGTGTTCTTGGTATAGGAAGTAGTCCTCCAAATCAAGCGTTACAGATGGGAACCGGTTATAACCCCTTCCCTGTTTATCCCACACTTCAAGGCAGTGGTCTACTCATTGGCGATGGGACTAAGGGCGTCGATTCCAAGGATGAAGATATGCGGATAGCTTTGCTCTCAGAAAAACTCGCACATCGCAGTAGCGTAATATTTGACTTTGCAGAAGTTAAATATCAGCAACTCATGCCGATCCGTCCAGCTGATGTCTCTGGTGGCGCCAACAAGGCTGTGGATGACTTTGAAGACGACGAGGACTTGACTGTTGATGCAATTGTTACTGTTGCAGAAGAAGCATTGGTTCTATATGTCCATGTGATGGGCATCCTACAGAAGGTCTTTGATGTCACTGGCAACTGGTTCTACTACAAGAGACATCCCAACGCCAACACATCACCACAGTCTGCCCCTGTTAGAACTGCCTCGGTAGCACCAAAGATCAACAGCGTTGTCCAATGGGCTCGCAAGCGATTTAATGAGTGTCTTGAAAAGTCAGATTTCGTGGCGATTAAGCTTCTTGATGCTCAACAACGACTGCCATCAGATCATCCCGGCCACCCGAGCAATCACCCGGTGTCTTCACTATCCTCAGTCACCACTAGTGTTGGTGCTTCTGCTGATAACATCAACCTTACCTCTGGTATTACCGCGGAGAAACTGATGTATGATCGAGCAGTGGAAATGAGTCGCGCAGCAGCCATCAACGAATTGACCCAGGAAGATATGGAAGGCAGCGAACGAAGCTATAGAACCGCAATTCATATGCTCGAGGCAGTGTTGGATGATGACGAGCGTGATGTTCTCGGCCATAGACTGAATAGACGAGATGATGAAACTGTTAATGGTCTAGAGAACGAGGATAGAGCAACCGTCGAGCAGAGTGAGTACCATCCACATACCATCAAACTTTCGAGTGTCGTTGCTAACATACGTTTCTAGTGCTCCAGTATCTCCGCACTCGTCTCCGATCTCTTAGAAAGAAGTTGGAGATCTCACGAAGCAATCGCCGCCTCTCCTCCGGCTACCCACCAAGCGGAGGCAACTCCCGCGCATCGCCAGGCACCACGCCTGTGCAACCAGCTCGCTCATCTCCGAGACAGTAAGGTCGCAAACCCCTTGCCGTATTCATGCCTTTGGAAGCACCGCCACGCTGTTCATCCGCCTTAAGTTTCGCCGTCATTAGCTCGTTCTCCGTGTCGACAAAGTCAGACCCATGACAAACATCCCGAGCCCTCAATGTTTTCTTGCTTTTCAACCTTGCATCTTGTTCATTATTTTTGCTTACTGTAACGATACCAAATTGCTTGCTTTTTGCGCATTGGATTGGCGCAGAAACGACAACTCTGCTTTTTATAACCCTACGATATTCACTTTCTACTATGGAAAGATTTGCATTCACGGAGTTCTTCATTTTGATTTTGATTTTGATTTTGATTTTGATTTTGATTTTTTTCATATCGGCTGGTCAACTACACGACACGAGCGATTACTCCGCCACCGGCGGTGATTGGGAATCTTTCATCTCTTGTTGAGTGCTTCCTGGTCCCATGGTTGCTTGGCTAGGTTGTTACTTCGTGGTACACACACGAGTCTCAGTACATCACGGTATATGGGGATATTACGGCCTTCACGGCTAGGGGGCCATGTGCTGCGATGAATGTGTTCTTTTTTGTGTAGGTTGGGACAGCTTTGAGCGAGAGCGTTGGATGGGGTTGCATAGGGCTGTATAGGCCGTTTGTTTAGTTTAGTTTCAAGGAGGGCGGCAGAGTATATATAAACTACTAGTATGACACTTGCTGATATCTTGTCCTCTGTTAGCTTTGTGTCTATCTCGATGACTCTGCAGCTGTAAATAGAGGATCCTTCGCTCCTTTGCTTACCTCGTCAATCTCCATCTATTCCCTATTCTTCTCCTACTCCCTCTTCTTAGTCCATACAACAACCGTATTCCCCCTAACCGCAATCTTTCCCTCATCATCTCTCTCCGTCCCTTCTTTCCTCACCGCCTCCTCAAACACCTTCTTCGTCCTCGCCAATTCACCACCTTCCATACTCGCAATCTGGCTAAGCGTACAGAACCGCGCCCATAACGCTTCTTCAGACAAATACGTCGTCCACGGAACTAGCGACTCTTGGATACTCTCAAACTCATTCTCACTCTTGAATGGCTTCCTCCACGTCTCATTCCGAAACCGTAACGCAGGTGTATCCGCCGGACTCGCCTCATCCAACTGAAACAACACTTTTCTTAACGTCAGCGTCCATTGATGCGGCGAGGAATGGCGTAAAGTGTTGTTATAGTCCTCGACATTCCAGATCAAGCCGAGGGTACCGTGAGGTTTGAGTTTATGAGATATAGCGCTTAAAGCGGCGGGCGTAGAAAACCAGTGGAATGACTATATACCCCATCCTCATCATTAGCATTGCCTCCATTCTATAATTTTATGACAGATATAGGGAGGGATATGGGGTGCATACCTGCGCACAAATACAACTCTCCGCCCACCCATCATCCACCGGAATATCCTCCGCAAACCCCTTCTTAACCTGAACACCTTCCAATTTCTTGCGCTCGAGTTCGACGCGCATGCCATCGTGGGGTTCGACGGCGATTATGTCAAAGGACTCTTCAGCCTGGGCTAGTAGATCTGTGAATTTTCCCGTGCCAGCTGCTAACTCGAGGACTTTAGCTTTAGGTCTGTTGGAGAGGGAGAGGTTGGTCAGGAGGAGGGAGACGGCTTCGGAGGGATAGCTGGGACGGTGTTTGTCGTAGTCTGATCCTTTGGCGAAGCCGGTTTGTGCGCCGGAGAGGAGGGTTGAGGAGGAGGTGGCCATGCTGTAGGATTTGGACGGAGAGGATGAGATGTTGTGAAGGGACGGTAGGAGTTTTGGAAGTCTTGGTGAGACGGTGCGGGTGGCGCGGGCGAGCATTCAGGTGGTGGTGTGATGGGTTTGTGTTAGAGGGACGAAAGTTCTCGTGGTTGGGATTGTGTTGTTGATGTAACAGAAACGGGTCTTGTATGTTTCGTGGAACGACATTCTTGCGATTTCGGCGTTTACATGGACCCTGAGAAGATCGGGAATGCGACGGGTTTAAGAGTTTCGTTTGACGGGCAATTTAATTTGAAGTGTCAGTCATACAGTGCTAAAAGAATAGCGATAAAATAGCAGCCATGCATTATATAAAGTATGGAGTCATAATTCTCAGCCTTGTCTTCAGCCGTGCCTAGAAACTATTTTAGGCTATTTTAGTATAGTCCGGGACCGAAGAGGCTAATTGACCCAGATCGGGAAGTGGATTTAAGATTAACACGGGAGAAACATCAAGGGCGTGCGCAAGGCGTGGCTGGCTGTTTGGTCAGTGATCTGGTCGTTCAGTGAGTTTTTTTCCTTGAAGAGAAGAGACGAAACAAGCCATTAAGGAAAAGGTCGGGCATAAATGATTCGTGAAGGCGTTAATTAAGGTACGAGAATGGAGCTGTAAGCGGGAACTAGAAATGCCATTTTTGCAATCTGGTGGTTCCAAGATGTGTTTGCTAGGAAGGCCTGCATGTTCCGAAGATCTTTTGAGTATCTGTACTAAAGTGACCGCTTAAGTGGATGGCTGGCAAGGTTTTGTATGCGATGTTGTATAAGGTACTGGAGTCTAGAGAGGGGAGGCGGACATGCATGATGTTTCGCCAACCACCTTTGGGGATCCATGATGAAAATCTATAACCTTGGAGCATACCTAATATCTTAGATGTCAGGCAACAAGATCTTTCAGTTGTATGATAGATCTTATGTCTCCTATACCGAGCTCGTAAAGCTGTTTAAAAGGCCGTTACATTTAATAAACGGGAACGAGGTCTAAAATAAACGGCCAGGGTATCGTCAGATTGGTTCGTCTAGACTCAAGACAGAATTGTGGCTGAAAAGAAGAGTTAAGCGGCATGCAAGAGGTGGGCCTTGCAGAGGGATGGCGAATGGGAATGCTCATATCTGCATCTATAATTGGTGCAAAGCGCTGGAAACAGCTGTGAGCTAGAGACATGGATCTCCAAACATACAGCACTATTGCATACTCCCTGCAAAGCCCGCCAATGTCACTCCATATCCAGCTACCGTACCATTCAGATTGAAATAAGGTGCCTGAGAGTCCATGAACAAGGCAAAGTCACGATCTGCTCCAGGTGTATGATTCAAGGGTATGTTAGTATGAAGAATAGACAAGCCCGTGGCCCGTGAAATCTGATATTAGCTGTTAAGTTTGGGTCACGATATATTGTGCAGCTTGTGCTGTGGGACCGATCTTCGTAGCAATATAAGAATACACCACATCTGTGGAGGCTAGCTGAAGAGTTCAACTTACAGCAAGCCAGAACCATTTGCTGCAGAGACCTGAGACCAATGCGCAGAGAACGCAAAGGCACGATATCCACTCATCTTTTTGGCAAAAGTTACATTCTTTTGGCGATGATTCTTGCCTGCATTTGCCTTGCGTCCTAAGTCGTCGTGTCCCTCAGCCGCTTAAATGCAGCAGTAAACCCCCGTAACGGCCAATTGGTCTCAGCCGCGGGGAAAAGAAAGCTTCAATGTTGGCAGTGTTTGTTGCAACACTTTGTCAAAAGCCGTGATCGGGAAAAGAGTTGAACATTTACAAGAAAAGAAAGAGGAAGTTGAAGGTACCTTAAGGCTTAGAGAGCAACCAAAATCGGGGAACCTGAGAACCTCGAGATCTCATCTGCACCAAAGACGGACGCTAAGATCCTCCACCACCGCCCCGGCAACTTCTTCTCCGTGCCTCAAGCTCAACACTCTTCCAAGAACATCCAACATTAACCTGCCTCTTGCTTCTGTCATCTCCTTTCAACTATCTACATCTCTCTGTTTTTCCAAAAAGCTTCATCGTGAAAAGCTTCATCGTGAGCGAGCATTTTTATTTCGGTACGTATGCACATCCCCATTCTATCCCTGCGCCAGGGCATCATACATTCATCCTCCTGAAATCACAAGCTGTTATGTGTCAATACACTACAGCTGCGCGTTGTTAACCACATCAATCGAGGACCCCTTCACCTGGTCATTGAGACTTTGACAACGCGAATGATTGAAGACATAGATCTCGGAGTATTCAAGACTGAAGAAAAGATATTATCTTGTGTGACTTGGAAGTTATTGGAGGCGTGGCTGTCCCTGTTTACCCCCTGTAGGGGACTTGATGCACGAGGGCGCTGTGCTCCTTCTCTTTTGTTCAACCAACAACCAAAATCACCACCATTGCTCCTTCCTTCCCATCCCCAATTCCCACCACCAGAACTCATACCTTTCGCCATTCTCCCATCTTCTCGCCTTTTCTCTTCTCTTCCTCCACTTCTGTCTCTACTTGGCCCTTTTATCCCTTGAATTCACGTCTTTAATACCTCGTACAGCTCGCTAATCCTTCCATCCTCAATAGTCCTGGCAGTGCCTCCTTCCCTTCTTCGAGGTTCATCAGCCTCCACTTTTCCCATTTTTCCAATATATTTCGTAATTGCCACGATACCCGCTGGCCCATTGCATGTTACCAATCGACACGAGAAAACGACTTTATACAATCTAGATCTAATGTTTTTAATCTAAACCTCCCCTCCTCAACATTCGTTCACGTTGACACGAGCGTCTTCGTGACACTCGCGACATTCGGCGCCCCATCGGACTCGACGCCCTTCTTTCCGACACAATGCATATCAAGTCTCTGCTAAGACGTAAATCTACGCCACAGGCTCCAGTTCAGGAAACATCCCCAACTACTTCCAGCTTCCGTGTCATACCTAGGCGGCAGGGCAATGAGCAGCCGGATAAATCAAATCGACCTCTTGCCAACCTCCAACATCGACAAACATGGGAAGATGATTCCTCTTCCTCTAATAGGTTGGTTTTCTCTTCGTCAATTGGAATCCATCACTAACAACTCCAGGGCGAGCGGCAGCACTGCTTCGACAAACCATCAGTCATACAATGCCAATGACATGAAAGGCCTTCATCCATCATACGGACACCAGCGAACTCATACATACGACAATCAGCAACGAGGTGGTCAGGTACAGGCGCCAAATGCATCAGATCGTTCGTCTGACTTTTTGGCTATGCCGGAAGCCATGGAAAGTAACGAAAGCTTTGGCGGCGGAATGTTTGACAGTATTGGCAACAAGTCAAACAATGAACTTAAGCAGCCTGCTCGAGTTGCATTGCGTCCCGTAAGCAATATCTTAACATATAATTGCAATGACTAACAGATACAGGATTCGGATTCTTACGAACCTCCTGCAAGATATTCTCGAGTCTCCCATACACCGCCGCCTCTCCATGCGCGACAAAGTAAAGAATGGAATCCATCCCCTTATTCTATGAGAAGCAGAAATTCCCAAGATGGGCTGTTATCTTCTCCACAACTGGATCAGTCTCCTCCACCTCCACCTACACATCAATCGCCTCGTAGAACTCCAGCGATTCCTTTCATGAACAACGTATCTGACGGCAATATACCCCTAGGAAAGAATACCGAGTCAGTCATGGTGGATGGCCATAGGCTTGATCTTCCGCCACCTGGCATCCTGCATCGCTCGGATTCGCAAGAATCATATACTCGTTCGGGGGCAGATCAAATATCAGCTATTGGATCAACCCCATTCGATGCGGACGCAAAAATGGTTCGCAAATCCTTCATGGAACGAGCAGCCGAAAGCAGACAATCGAATCGAAGCATCAGTCCTCATAAGAAAACAAGTCAGACTTCTGATACCACCAACTCGTTACATCCTCCAAACAATTCGAATCAATCATCTACAAGTACCTCACTCAAAACTCCGTCTCTGGCCTCCAGCGCATCTAGTCTAGGCAACGCCGATAATTCTACTCCTTCGGCCAGCATACCTACAGCCAGTGTTGCTGCCAGCAATAACGCATCATTTCATACTTCACATCCCAAGCCTGGAACACCGACTCCTAATGCACCGGGCACAACTTCTAATAATACCACCCCGCGACCTATAAGAGGGCCACCATCTGACAGTAGTGAAGATGAACCACTGGGGAGCAAACTATTGAACGCATCTCAAGCAAACGCACGCCACTCTACCCTAAATGTCCCTTCGCAACCGTATGCGAACCCACAATATCGAAAGTCAGCTCCGTTACTTTCAGTCAATAATCGAGCATCGACATTTGACAACTTTCGTCAAGTTTCAAACGGTAGTACCGTCGGTGGTGCAGAATTGGCGGGTCCCTCGAGGGGACAGGTCTCTCCACACTCCCGTACGCCCAGTGGTACTCCTAACTCGCCAACCTTATCGTCCACTGGAGCACTTAAGACTAGTCCTACTGCGGGTAGACCACAAGCCAATCGTGCAAGCCAAAGTACTCCCAACTTGATGACACACGATCGCAAAGTCAGCTATGAGAGTAAAGCCAGTAGTAACGATGAGGATGACGAAGATGTGCCTCTGGCTCTTTTACCTGCTACTAACGTTCGCATACCATCTAATCCCAGAGCGCAAAGCTCATACTTTCCTCATAGTAGCCGGGCAAGTGTGATGAGCGGCGCTACTGGCCCTTCCAACCAGCAACGAGGCAGCGTTCTACCCCCATTCGCCCGCCGTCTTCCACAGGATCCCTATGGCAGCCCCCAAGAAGTAATGAACGCCTCCCGCGAATCATTGGTCCTTCAACGCCCTCAATCAATCTTCCCACCAGGCTCTCCTGTTCCTGGTCTTCCAGCCGGTGGCCTCGTTGGCATCATCCAATCTGAAGAACATGCTAAAGGCATGCGCCGAGCTGTCGCAACCGGTCAGTCTCGCTCAATGACCATGGGTGGCAACATGAACCCGGCTATGTCCATGGGCATGGGAGGCATGCCAATGCCAGCCTACCAAGGACTCGGCCAAATGGGCATGGGAGGCGGCGGCATGGATCCAGCGATGATGCAAATGGCTATGCAGATGCAAATGCAAGCCCAGGCCCAACAGGCGGAACTTCTCGCCCAGATGCAGCAGCAAAACGCCGTCCTCACACAACTCCTTATGCAGAACCCGCAACACCAGCAGATGATGATGGAACAAGGCCTCATGTCTCCCGACATGGGACGACCAATGTCCATGGCCTCCCAAGGCCGTTCGCAATCAATGATGAATCTTGCGCGTCCAAATGCTACCCCACGCACAATGAGCATGATATCACCACCCTTCACCGGTCAACCATGGCCACAGAGCTCTGGCGCATCTATTCGTGGTGGCATGGTGGGTGGTATGGGACCTGGATATGCGCCGTCCGTGGCACCTAGTGAGCGCAGTAATGTCGGCTTACCAGGCCGCTACAAGGCCGTCTCCACCATAGGCGACACACAATCTGTCATGGGCATGGGCATGAATCAGCGTGCGAGCACAATGATGTCTTCCTTACCACCACAGTTGCCGCTATTTGATACTGAAGTGCCAGCCAAAAAGAAGGGCTTTTTATCAGTGGGAATGCGGACGAGGGGCAGTCGGGCGGCTAGTCCGGCGGACGTTGAAGAAGAGGAGGATTGGTCTGCCTTTAGACGACGACGTAATTAAATAGACAGTAAAGAGGACACTGGGAGGGGTATACAGGTGAACTGGAGAGAACTGAGTGGATGTTGAAAAGATACGTTCTAGAGTATATGTTGGGCAGACTGGAGATGTTACTGCTTGTAATATGTGTGTAGTTAAAGAGTTCTTTTTGTCTAAATGCGAAAAAGCGTGTCTGGGAAATATTCCTTCGTAAAGAGTCTATATTGACTCAAAAGGCGTTCCGATGTTGAGCAGAGAAGTTTGAGGATAGAACCTCCCGCAGGTGCGCATTTATATCTCTGGGTAAGTAAGAAACGGCGCGGGTAGGTAGGAAACATCTATTGCGATGATGGTCCTTAGGCAGTCTGTAGTCCAGCCTTATATCAGATACTCTGTATAAATGTTTTTGGACTTTGGTTGTTGTGTAGGGGTGCAGTGACTCGATATATTGGCCTGCCAAAAGACCCGATTTCATTTGACGCAAGGACGTTTTGCTTGATGTGCTGTGCCACCGTCTTGATCTTGATCAACTCACATCAACATCTCTTCTGCCCATCAATCGCCCGATCTTTGAGCTCTTAGTTAGAAAAAACTGGAATCTGGGATAATCGTTACGTTCTTTACTTACTCGGCAGACTTGAGACTGAAGTTTGAACCATCCATTTCGATAGTTTTATCATCGCTGAGTGCTCGCCTAATTTCTTTGAAAATTGTGGTACTAGATTTCCAGCGGGTTCTTCTTTCATGTCGTCAAGCTCGCTTTACAAGTCATCTCTATCAGCATTACAGTCAACTAGCAGACACTTATTCTGTGTCCATTCGCGCCGTTGTCTTGGAAAGTATTCCATGTTTTCAAAACTATTCGCTACATCATCCACGACCGCAGTCCCTCCAAAACCACCGGCGATACTACCTCTTAATGTTCCAATAGAAGAAGAGATTCTTCCTGGCTACGATTTCAAGAGATTCTATCATCCCAATCCAGGCGACATCCTTGACAAACGTTTCAAACTGAAAGCCAAGCTAGGATGGGGTACCTCCTCCACAGTATGGCTAGCCCAAGATATTCGCTGGCGCCTGACATCTAAACCGTACGTTGCGATCAAGATCAACAACTGCAACTATCAAGACGATGAATCAGCGAATCGCGAGGCAGAAATATCCAAGCATATCGTAGAATGCGCACAAGGAAATGCCAACAATTACGTCCATCTACGGACAATACAAGAAAGTTTCAAGATTATGGGCCCTTATGGTACTCATATATGCCTGGTTATGGAGCCCATGAGAGAGCCAATGTGGCTGATGAGGAGAAGATGTGATTCTGTTGATAAGGTTACGGCTAATAGCTTACCGCTTTTTAAGCTATATATCCTGACTATGCTCGATGCACTCAATTTCTTGCATACAAAATGTAACGTTGTTCATACCGGTATGTATACTCCCCGATTATAAGCTAGATTCAATCATTAACTCTATATGTATGCTAGATCTCAAACTTGATAATATTCTCTTGGGCTTTGAGAGCAAATCTGTCATCGATGACTTTGTCAAAGCGCAGACTGGAAACCCAATGCCTCGCAAGGTCTACGATGATCGAGTGGTATACTTGTCTCACAATGATTTCGGACCACTGCAAGGGGACGCTCTCAGAGCAATGTGTCCAAAGCTCGTGGACTTTGGTTTAGCGCAGAGAGTCGATGGCAGTAATGGACCATTCATATTTCCTATTCAATCGGACTATTATCATGCCCCTGAGGTCCTTCTTGGGACAGGATGGTCTTCTAGCGCGGATATGTGGAATCTTGGAGCCTTGGTATGCTTCTTAAGTTCTTATTCTCAAGTTTTGATATGTGTTGCTTATCTTTGGTGATTAGACATGGGAGCTTCTTGGTGGCGAAACACTGTTTCAGAAAGTACATGAAGAGAACGGCACTTACAGTGCACGACATCATCTAGCAGAGATGATTGATATAATAGGTCCCATACCTCGAGAGCTCATACAGCGCGAAAGAGAGATGCGACATTGGAGGTGGGCGCCAGAGGTATTGAACTCACGCGGGAAACCGTGTAACAATGCAGCAGACTTTTACGGTGGCCCTTTTTTCGATGACAAAGGTATGTTCGCTCATAGTCCCGGCTGTTTCAGAAGCTGACGAAGGTATCAGGCACTTTTGTCGCCATGAATCTTTTCGAAGCAGATAGATTGATTCCTAGAAATGCCCCAGATTGCATCACAGACGAGGAGAAAGATGACTTTGTGGATTTCATGTTCAAGATGCTTCAGTGGCTGCCGGAAAAACGGGCAACTGCTGCTGAGTTAATGAGACATCCTTGGCTTTATAAGGTACCTACTACTTGATTGCTCTTATATGTTGTAGAATGTAATTATAGATACCATATGTAGCAAAATTCATAGCACTCTTCTCAGCGATGTGGGTATCCAGATTCCAACTCTAAACATATCTTTATCTTCCTATGTACCCAAGCTTGACTAAACTCAATTTTGGCTCTTTGGCCTTTGCTAAGAACGAGTTGTAGAAACACTGGCGATGATCGATCTAACCATCATTGAGCGTAGAAGTCTTCTCCTCTATTACGTAACTTCCCGAAACTGTACTGCAGATGATAAATCCCGTCGACTACGAATGAACCGTCCACCATACCATTCACGAACAGTTGCGATATCTGCTAAGAACTACAACATCTGCTACGACTTCGATATCTGTCAACGACTTCGATATTTGCCAGCGACTACGATATTTGCCAGCCACTACGATATCTGCCAACGAGCGCAATCTCTGCCATCGATTTTACCATTGACCATCATTGAATTTGTTTTCTACCATGTCATGCGTTTGTCTACACCCCAATAAAAATTCATTTTAGATGGAATTAACTGTGATATCAACAATTGTCTCTCATGTGCGGCATTGGGTAGTCCAAAGATCATCGAGTGCGGTGGTAGATTAAGCATTTTCTATTTATCGAAGGTGATGGTAGGCATCGCACTTGATGGGAGACTGTCATATCTAGCCAGTTTGCTATTGCGTTTTGCAAATTCATAACCTCATGACTAGTACAATCTTATATGAGGCTAAAAGTCCTCAAATTGACTCCTCGAGCTCGAAGGGCGTCTGGCAACATACGTGGATCAGAGTTTATCACCTCTCCCGTGTCTTTATTCCTGAATTTCTCGAAGAATTTGGGATCATGTCGTTCTCGGTGATAATCCATGCGCTCCCAAGGTTCTGAAATGGGATCGACGCGTGGATCTTCAAGTTCGAACTCTTCCGTGCCGTGTCGTCGAAAGCCAAGGCGTAAAAAGCCATCTGCCAGAATCCCGAGGATAGATCTCCATGGCGAAGGTAGTGGTCCAAGAAGCGCTTCCCCATCTCGCAGTCCTAAAATGTCGCATTCTCCTACAATTCGAAACTTGCCGTTGGCAGCAGGTCTGAGGACGACTGGCCTACAGGCACCTAGAAACACGCACACCAGATCCTCTCAAGATCAAGTCAGCTTCAGATTAAATGGGCAACCTTGAGAACAGTACCTGGTTCGGAATCTTCTGGTCCAAGACCAATTTTGTCGTCGGTTAACCGTAAGAAGGATCGTCCCTGAATGAGATACTCATATTCTGCGGCAATACTAGAGTAATGTTCTTGGTCGTCGTTCGCAGTGTCGGCTAGAGGAAGGTTTAGAAGTGGCTGGATTCTTGCTCTGGTTTCATCTAGTGTCATAGTAGAGAAAGCATTAACGACGCGATCACGTACTCTCCCATCCAGAAGCAAATCGCAAAATGACTCCATGTCCTTGTTGTCGATAGGACCCAAACTGCTGCTACTTCCCAAAGCAAAGTTATACCATCTTCGCAAAGTAGAGAATGTGGTTTTGGCGCCACCAACATCATCAGCATGGTGCGCGATTGATGCCACTGTTGTACAGGAAACGCCAACAACGTTGAGTACGTCGCCAAGCTCGCCTGAAATCCAAGTTTCACTGGATGATGATCCAGCTGCAGAGAAGTACTGCGCCGATATCCAGGCTGGAGGATTCGAAAAATCAGGTATCCAGCCAGGACCAGTCAAAGTCCTACCCTTTTGACGACAGTATGTGAATGGAAGTTCAAGCCTAGCGGTGAGATTCAGATGGGCTAGGAAGCAATCACGGTATACCGCATCTATAGGCAGTTCGTAATCTGGTCGTATTTTTTGAGCAAAAGATGGAGATAAAAGTCCTAAGATTGCGTAGATTTTATCTCTTGGATTCTCACAATCCCTCTGTGAGGCAGTTTGTAGAAGTTCCAGATCGATATTGCTGGATCTTAACAATTGAAATATCTGTCCTGCATCATTGATGAGCGCGGGGTTTATTCGCTTTCCGTTGGTAGCTATTCGTGAAACTGCCACTGCAAAGGTATGAAAAGGAATCTGCGAAAATCCGTAGTGAATGATTGAACGCCTGGTCGATAGGCGCATCTCTTGCCAGATCCACAGCCGCCAGAAGTACATGCTGTTAAAGAATTCCACAAGTTGGCGTATCTCTGAGGTGCCCAGCTTATTTTTAAGTGAACGATGGAGCGTAGAGAATGCGATATTTACATCGTCTATGCACACGAAGCCATCTCTGGCCGCGACAATACCATGGCTTACGCCTTCAAGGCTCTTTATGGTGCTTTTATCGCTATTCATGTTGTCGGAGAATCCAGTCCAAAGGACAACTCGGTGAGCAAAGGCATAAATATCTCCCATTCTTCGGACCTGTAAACTACGCTCTGGTATGTCGGCTTGATTAATGCATATTGCATCTATCCAAAAGATGCGCGAACGGCGTGTTTCTCGCATACATTGAAGTGCCTTGTACAGATTAGAGCGTGTTTTGATGTTGTATTGCTTTCCTTTTTCTTTTACACAACTGCGCGCTGCTGAGTCCGTTATAGTAGCCTTCGGGATGACCGTAACATAATAGCCATCATCCTTCGGGCCCCACACGTACGAAAGTGCCTCAAACTGCACTTTGGTAAGTGAACGATCCGGACCCAGGTTGCGATATTTTGAGCGATCAAATCCAGGATCAGGATGATTCCAATGGGCATGCCTAATTGCAGATCCGTCGTTGTAAGAGCTCTTGATATCTTTATTGGTGAAGAAGTATCTGCCATCAAAAGTCTCATGAGCTTCCCACCCATATGGCATAGTCTCCCGAAGCTCCTCTATCGTCATCCTTCCTGGAGGCTCAGGAATCGGTACCAGCGGAGCATGATGAATGCTGATCAAGATCGGATTTCCATACTTTCCAGGATGTAGCGTGATCAAGCGGATCTCATCACGAGAAGTGTCCAAAGGCTGATATGGGTACTCCGGAAGGTCCTCTGGAGGAGCTTTGCGATGTATCTTGAGCTTGCTCAACAGTTTGTCCACAGAACTCGGCATTTTGAATTACATTGATGATGTCGATGTTTGAGAATAAAAATGAAAAGAGCAGGATGGACTCTTGTGGTGTGGTTCTCGCGTGTCCGAGGTCAGGCTGAGGAGTGAGGGGGCTGTGCATCACGATCATGCGCATCACGACTATGCACACCAGTATGCAACATTGAGGCCGGTTTGTGCGTACACGGTGAGGGGCTTAGAGAGCTGCTAATCTTCCAAAAATGATTATCACCGGTAGGAATCAGCCTCACGGACTCGAGTACTGTATACTTACTCTATATGGTGCGATTTGGCTAATAACTGAGCGAAGATAGAGTAGGTAGGTATTGCTTGGAATAGCTTTCTACTGCTGTATACTCTGAATCCCTACTCAGCAATTAACAAATCCCCCAACTTATCAACAAAAACACTCGGTCTCATCGTCCCCTCCGCCTCCTCAATCTCATGCCTCTCCGTAACCTACACACGTTAGCCTCTATATCCCTTATACCACAAAATGATCAACAAAACACATCACTCACCCCCGTCAAAACCGCCAACGTTCCTCCCAACCCCCCTTCATTCCCAAACCTAACATCAGTATCCAGCCTATCCCCAACCATACAAGTCCTCCCCCTATCCAATTTAAACTTCCCCTCAATAGCATCCATCATCGCCTGACTCGGCTTCCCCAACACAACCGGCTCCTTCCTTGTCGCCTTCAACACACCCGCACCCACACTCCCCGCACCAGGAAACAGACCACCCGCATACGGAAGCGTCGGATCGCTATTAGTAGCCAGTAGGACAGCGCCGCGCTGTACATACGCTGTCGCGAGGGCCATCTTGAGATAGTTGATGTTGAAGTCTAGCGCCAGAACGACAGCGCCGACGGTGGGGTCGAGAAGTTCGCCGGATTGGATTTTTGGAAGATCGATGGGGGGATCGATGGGGCGGCGGTAGGAGGGGTCTGAACCGCCGATGAATTTTATGGATTCGGCGGTGAATTCGGTTTCGGTGCCGGATTCGGAGACTAGGAAGACGGTGGACTTTTCGGCGGGGAGGTTGAGGATGCGGGATATGTAGATGGCGGCGGAGTAGCTGGAGCCGAATACTTCTTCCTGGAGGGCGTGTTAGTGGGGATGGGGAAAGGGGAATGGAATGGAAGGAAAATACGGCGGTGACGGGGATATCAAAGGAAGTGAATTTCTTTGCATAGTCGGCGCGGGATTTGGTGCTGTTGTTTGTTACGAAGACGAGCTTCTTGCCTGTGGTTGTGCTGATTAGTCGTGGTTGAGATAAGAGGATAATAGGTGTGGACGACCTTTATTGCGAAGCATGGTGAGAGTTTCGGCGACATTTTCGAAGAGGTGATCGCCGGACCAGAGGACTCCTGGGTGATATTTTAGCTAGTGATCTTCTTGCTCTTGATTGATAGCTGTTGCCATCGGAGGGGAATATGTACCATCGCAGTCGAAGAGAAACGTCTAAAAGAGCTAATCAGTATGAGAAGTGGCCTGTGAAGTTTTAGGTTACATCAAACTTATCAATGAAGCTTGATATGGCTTCCTTATCACCAGCAATATATTTTGAGGCCGACATTTTGTTGATATTGGGCCAAAGGAAGGAAGGGATGAAGTTGGACGACCTTGACGTTGATGAAGCTAAAGTGAGGTTAGATCCGGTCCGTCCCGCCATCGATCACCCATTCGATGTCAAACCATTATCGGATAGTTGGATATACCACGAATCCAATATTGCGAGGGATTTTGAGGCTGTTCATTCAGTCTGAGCTGGGAAGAAGGAGAAAAGATATTGTTTCCAGACACAGGAGTTCATTTCCTGAATATAAACAAAAGCTACTGGGGTATCTGGGCCATAAAAAATTCCCCGAACTAACAGTAGATTGAGATCCATTCCACTTTGAATCTCAAACAAGTCTCTCTCTTTGAGAGAACATGATGATCAACACCCGATACCGACAAACATTACCAGCTCCAAGCCGCTGGTTCCCCTCTGAAAATTCAAAATTCCGCCTTCATGCTAGTAATATTTTTTGTCCGGTTCATATGCTTCATGCTGGTAATCAAAGGGGTGCTAAAACGCTGAAAAATGCCGATATTGGTGACGCTGGAAGAATGGTGATGGGATGTCTGTGGATCTACCGAATGATCTCGTTGCTGCCGACGCGCATGAAGCTGTCCTCTTCGGTCGGTCGCTTTTTGAATGCGTTCCAGAATCGCAACGTCTCATCTCCGGCACCAGTCACAATCACTTGACCGTCAGGGCTCATAGCCAAGTATAGGACACGGAAGGTGTGACCAGTCAGACTCGCAACTTGTTGCATGGAGGGATATTTCCACACCACAATTTGGTTCTGGGAGTAGCCATGTGTGGAGACCAGTTCGTTGCTGTTGATACTCCAAGCCAGGTTACACACCTGCGAGCCTGTGTCGACCGTTTTGAGAAGATTCGCGGGGACAGACGGGTCGGTTGAGTGATTCCGTGCGATTGAACTTGATGCGTACGGCGAGATCAAGGTGTTCCAGAATTTGATCTTTCGATCAGCTGTACCTCCGCCGCTTGCTAACAGACCTCGCTGATGTGGGCTCCAGGAGATGGCCTTGACGGCTGCTTCATGTGACTTCCACTTATACGTTGGTTCGGCATTCAGCTTTTCCCAGATCATCAAGTTGTTGTCGTTGCCTCCAGAGGCAAGCTGGCCATCTTCCGGATTCCACTTAAGACCGCAGACTTCCTGCTTGTGACCTGTAAGCTTTCGAATCCACTGCTCTGGTTGCCGAACGTCGCGATGTAGAATTGTCCGGTCTCGGGAGCCTGAAGTGAGAATGTGGTCGTTCCAGGCAAGAGCTCCTACTCGGTTTGTGTGGCCGGTCATCGTCCGTAGCCGGCGTCCTGCGTTGGCATCCCATATTTGGACGAATCCACGGCCAGTGCCAATGGCGATATGTGAACCCTAAATCAATTGATTAGCACTTTTGAGCGCATTCTGGGAGACTTGAAACTTACTCGTTGTATCCAATTGACCGAAGTCACCGTATCGTCGGGAAGCTCACAAAGTTGGCTGACTCGTCCAGTATCCGAATTCCACATATACACTGAATTTCTGAGACCAACCCCAAGGATGTTCTGACTACCCCAGTCCACTAGGTTGAGGTAGAAGTCGTCTGCGAGATCTGGCGCATCAAGCACCTTATACGGCACCTTGCTCACAGCACGAGGTTGTTTTCGGGGCTCTAATAATAGAGATTGGCTGCTTCGCTTGATAGGTGACAAACTATATAATTCCGAATGTGGATTCATGTTTGGTCCTCGCTGGCTACGGGGTAACGAATGCGGTGTGACGTGTCCGGATCGTGTTGTGAAATTGAAGATATTTTTTCGAGACGGTGTTGCGGGGGTTCCAGATCGATGTATTGTATCATCAAAGAGTTCTGTGCGGAGTAGGTTTTCGAAGGTTTTGTTTGCTTCCTCAACTGAATAAAATTAGCTAATATCCCCAACTATTCGGAAGATTTCTTACCTCGTTGATAGTTCAGCTCCCCGTTCGATACTCTGTTAGTTCTCGATGGCGTTGCTGGTGTTGAGTCTCGGAACTCTCGTGTGTGGAATATGTTTAGATCTACGCCAGACCGGCTAGGCATGAATCTAGAGAAGTTAGTCTTGGTTGCCTTGTACTGGATGCCTAAATATTACCTATCTGGCTGATCATGATTCAGTCGTGCTCGTTTCCGACTTGGACTAGGGGCTGGAGTAGAGTCGCGACTTCGATCTAGCTTGTGAAGAGCTTTTGTCAAAGCAATAGCACTGACGGGATCAGAGCCCGTGGGTCTCGCCATGCTTGATGATTCTGGTTGATCACGTTGTCGTTTGCTCTGATCCGTAGGCGGGGTCTTAGTGTCGGGTGGTGATATTAATTGAGGGGTGTCGGCGGTAGATTTATTTGAAGGCTCAGCATTGCCAGAAGCCGCCGGACCTGAAGCCATATCCTGGGCGGCATCCGCCATAACAGCGTGTTGGTCACTGAATCCTATTGATCAATCAATAAACTAGTATTGTGGATTCAATAACTGAGGATGAATGGTTCGCAGTCGGAAGGTGCGGGACGACGGAGGAGCTTGCAGGCGCAAACGGTACAGTTGGACCAAACTATGTTCCTGCGATGGCGGGGCTATGCTGGAGCGTTGGCTGCAGGAGACCGAGAAGATGGTTTGGATGAGATGTGGGTGACTCTGAATGGCTGAAGGATAAACACGGCAGATAGCGATGAATTGTGCGCGCGAGAGGTTGTAGGAAAGTGAGGGCGACTTTAGGGCGAGCGACAATGAGCGAATGTCGTGAAGAATGAAGCAAGGGATTTTTGAGAGGGTCGAAGGTAGGGCGAGGGATGATGAGAGGCTTCAGTTGGACTGTTGTGTGTTTTGGGGAGTTGGAGTTGGGGTTGCGATGGGATGAAGTTGGAAAAGGGTAAGGGCCACTCCCTGCCCAGCCACAGCAACGACGACCGGGGAATATTGTCCGTAAAGAGTAGTCGCGAAGGAGGTTGATGGAAGGAGCAACCACGATAGGAGGAAAGGAAGGAGCGATGAGGAGAGAGTTGATGTCGAGGATGGCGATGAGGTGGTTGATAGGAGTTTTGAAGTTGAGTATCGAGTTCGCGACATTGATCAAGTTGTTGTTGTGCTTCTCTTTCAGACGCGTGAGTATGACTGCAATGATTGGCTCCCGTTGCTCGTTGCTTTGCGACAAGCAGTTTACCCTGGCCCCAGCTTATCATTAACGCCCCCAGCCTCTTTTTAGTGTTTTCTAGGTTTCTCAGGCTAATTTTCGGGAATAGTAAGTGAAAGTGAAAACACGTTGAACCAAGAGGTGGATTGTTTAGATTGATCTGAAGCTTCTTCGATGGGTGATATCCAACTATGGTATGCTTCTCAACAAGTACCGTACCTTTCTTTGCCCATTTATCAAGCACGTGGAGACGCGGAGCCTCTATCGATATCCCACGATAGCCCCTGGCGCTTCCTTCGTGCATGGACCATGAGCTCCCCCGTTTGAACTAGCCCAATCCGGATTAGAGTTATCATCTCCAGATCTCAGTAGTAACTTGCTCTCTTATCAATGGCATGATTGGCATCAATGTAGAGAGTACCTCTCGCTTGCAACATGTTCTTAGCATTTGTTGAAGTTTGTTGGAATTCATGATGCGCGTTACCTTGTGTCTTAGTTTTAGCAGCTCAACTTATCCATACACTTGGTACAATTTTCTACCCAGCTTCATATTTCTTAAACTAGAGCTTGCTGTCATATCTCTGCTATGCTGAACATTTCAGTTTGAGATCTTTGAACATGCATGTATTTCTTACATTTTTATATCTATACTACAGGGAACTCCCACCAACTATGTTTCTGCGAAGTATTGGATCGTACTGTCAAACATCGGAGGGCATTTGATCTTATCAGAGAGATAAGATCGAAGCTACCGAGCTACTGTATCTGGGGTTGACATGACATGGAGCTCTCCGCCTTCTCCTCAATTCCACTATCATCCTCTCGACTGTATGATCCCCTTTCGACTTTTCAGACTTACAATCACGCCGAGCAAACGAGTTGTTTCCAAGCCCACTATCATCTTTTTCCGCAACATGGCATCTTCTCGCGGCCTATCCCTCAAGCAGGCCAACGCCTTCCTAGACTTTGTCAATGCCTCTCCCACTCGTGAGCAATTGCCCTTCCTGACTAAATTACCACCCAGCATCTAAATATTCTAGCTTTCCATGCGGTCAAATCTTCTCGAGAGCTTTTAGAAGCTTCCGGTTTTAAGGAAATCAAGGTACTTTTAACTCATCCTCCACCCTACCCAGCTCCCGATTCCGCTTATTAACTATCACAGGAACGCGATTCCTGGAGCTCTATCGTAAAGCCAAATGGCAAATACTTCCTCACCCGGAATGCTTCTACCATTGTTGCCTTTGCTGTTGGCGGTCAATGGCGTCCTGGAAATCCTATCGGAATGGTAGGCGCCCACACCGACTCACCTTGCTTCCGTATCAAGCCTGTTTCCAAGAAAACTGCCGATGGATTCCTACAAGTCGGCGTCGAGACATATGGAGGAGGACTTTGGCATACCTGGTTTGACCGTGATCTGAGTATCGCTGGTCGGGTGATGGCAAGAGGCAAGGACGGTGTTGTGAAGATGAAGCTCGTCAAGATCGACAAGCCAATTCTCCGAATCCCCACTCTAGCCATCCATCTAGACCGACAAGAGAAGTTCGAATTTAACAAAGAGACGCAGCTATACCCAATCACTGGTCTAGTAGCCGCAGAACTTAATCGCCAAGGCAAAGACGGCAAATCCGAGGAAGCCAAAGACGAAGCTGAAGAATCCAGCTCATACGAACCTCTTGCAGCCGCCACGGCTCGTCACCATCCCTACATCGTCGACATCATAGCCGAAAATGCCGGTTGCACACCCGACGAAATCGTCGACTTTGAAATGCTGCTCTACGATACCCACAAGTCCTGCATTGGTGGACTTAACGATGAACTCATCTTCTCCGCGCGCCTCGACAATCTCGATATGTCCTTCTGTGCCGTCGAAGGCCTCACCGCCTCCCTCAAATCAGATTCTCTCTCCGCGGACCCAACAATCCGCCTAATCGCCCTCTTTGACCATGAAGAAATCGGCTCACGCACTGCCCAAGGCGCAGATTCCAACATGCTACCCGCCGTTCTACGCCGCCTTTCCGTCGTCCCGGAAGCCAGTGAAAGCAAAAACGGCTCCTGGGAACACGTCGGCGCACCGGACGCCTACGAACAAACCCTCAGCCGCTCATTCCTGGTATCCGCAGACATGGCGCACAGCGTGCATCCAAACTACCCAGCCAAATACGAAGCATCACATCGGCCAGAGATGAACAAGGGCACAGTCATCAAAGTCAACGCGAATGCACGATACGCGACAAATTCACCAGGCATCGTGCTCCTGCAAGAAGCCGCCAAGCGCGCGAAACCGGCAGCCAGCTACGCATGTAAGGCGGAGAAGAATGGAGGTGTACCACTACAGCTATTTGTGGTGCGTAATGACTCGTCGTGTGGAAGCACGATTGGGCCCATGTTATCGGCGGCATTGGGCGCGCGTACGATTGATGTGGGGAATCCGCAGTTGAGTATGCATAGTTGTCGGGAGACGGGTGGTGCGTATGATATCGAGCATGCGGTGAATTTGTTTGAGTCGTTTTTTGTACACTTTGGCGAGTTGGAGACTAAGATTTTGGTGGATTGAACTGATAGTATAGAGTAGTGTAGCTCGACACTTTGGCGAGTTGGAGACTAAGATTTTGGTGGATTGAACTGATAGTATAGAGTAGTGTAGCTCGAAGGGAACTATGTAAGCTGTGGGCTTTCTTTCTGCTCGTTCTGATCGCTGTCAGAGATCGTCGGAGCGAATCGTGGTCCAAAATCTAAAGGTCATAGCAATGCCTACAACTTGTTTTCGTGTGTGCAAGTAATCGGCAGTATAGCTGCACAGCCACCAAAGCTGGCGAGGTTGATTCAAGTCGACTCCGCCTCGTAGGAACTTCCCCGAGAATCCCTCCTCCTTTGATATTGTATTTCATCCCTGGCAGCCTGGTGTCATTTCGTAAAAACGATTTTCCAACCGATCACATCAGGGCGACTACTTCACCAGGGTCCAGGAACAACAAACCAGAGAGCGCATAACCTGCAACCACTGCCACCATGAAAGAGTGCACCACAAATGAAGACGGCAAAGGCTGGTTTCCAACTGAAGGAAATGTAGAAATGTTAAAGACATTGGCAGCCGAAGTTTTGGAGATCGTGCAGCAATTCGGCAACAAGAGCGATGATTCCTTCGCTAGAATTCCTGGCCTACTGAGTCTGTTACCTGCAGAATATGCTGGCTATTCTTACTCGAAAAAATGGATGAATGCTGTTTCAGGACACCAGACAAATCTTGCCGGTCATCATCCTTTAGGAATACTGGAATGGGCTTCGAAGTTCATCTTTATATTGTCGGAAGACTGCTACCATCTCTTAAACGATGCTGGAAAAGAGAGATTTCAGGACTTGAGCAGATCATTTCTTAGGCCGTTGGAAGAAGCCATCGCTGCCCAGACTCCATACGTACACCAGCCTATCGACTCCGCAAATGACGAGATTCGCGTATTAGTCCTGCTCAGCAAACCTGGAGAAAGGCTTCGGTGCCAGCTTCAGCACGTACTTACATCGACTGCGGAATATATCGCGCTCAGTTATGAATGGGGCGATCCACAACTATTATTTTCGATCACTGTCGTCAATGAAAACGGCCAAGAAGTTGGCAACATTCCACTCACGAACAACCTCCACAGCGCTCTGTCCGATCTGCGAGACTCGGATGCTATTCCGTCGAACACTTTCTGGATCGACCAAATCAGTATCGAACAATCCAACACCACCGAGCGTCAAGAGCAGGTTAGCCGAATGCGAAATATATATACATCTGCCAATAGTGTCATCTCTTACCTAGGACCTTCAGAAGCGAACGACGAGCAAGGGTTTCGGCTTCTACAAGGCATTTACGACCAATTCCAAGATGTCATCCGCGACTTGGGCATTGATTACTCGCGCGTGAGGCGGCAATTCCAGGACCCATCCACGGTACCCGAATCTCTACGATTTGATGAAAGACAATTGACAAAAGTCTCCCTCCGCACTATGTCACATTTTACCACCGGTCCTTCAACACGTCGTGTGTGGATGGCACAAGAGGTGAGTTGTTTTTAAAGACCAGTTGTTGCTTGCTAATGCTAAAGATCTCTTCAGACGTGCCTAAATTCCAATGTTCGAATGCTACGTGGAACACTTTCATGTCCCTGGATTGTAGCTGCAACACCGCACCTCCTTGTACATATTTCAGCATTGCAATACGAGCATTGGCTCGATAATGGAAGAACGTGGGCCTCGTTTTCTACAACGGGTATGTTCAGGTCCATTCGAGAGAGCCAGAATCATTCACTTAGGGGCGTTTTCGGTCTTTTAGGGTTTCTGGTAACTGCTGGGTCTTGTCTAGAATGCAGTGATCCAAGAGATATGATCTTTGGGCTTCTAGCATTGACTGATGTGGCAGAACCGTTGCATATGAAAGCGGATTACTCCAAGTCTTATGCAGAAGTTCTCCGGGGGTTTACAGTTAGCCTGCTCCATGTTGAGGGAGCAATTCGGCTCTTGGGGAGTTGGGTATCGGATCGCCATGACAAACATTTGACTCTTCCGTCCTGGGTCTATAGATTCCCCAATGCGCCAGACATACCCAGTCATCTTGCACCGCATCTATTCCATGCTTCTAAAGGATGGTATGTCCCAGCGCAATTCTCTCTCGATCAAAGCATCCTGCACTTGCAAGGCATCCGAATCAGCTCTGTTACCGAGATCATGCCAGTAGACGTCATGCCCAGTTCTGGATCTGTCAAGCTTACAAGAGTGCTCCTCGAACAGCTCGAACAGGCTCTCAAGCATGCCCAGCAGCTGCTGCGAGTTGACGACGAGAAATCGGATTCTATAATTGCACATACTCTTATCGGGGGAGACTGTCAATGCGACCCACATCATCGGAACTATCAAATTCCGATCAACGTGCGTCCAGCAGCTATGGATATCACACCTCCGTTTCCCAATAACGGTTCCCAGACGCCGGATCCTGTATTCGATGGCTTCAATCTCAACGAAGACAATTCTTCCGCGCGTAATCTCGACAAAGCACACGACGAGTCCATGGCCACAGCACTCAGGACTCTGATACGAATCGTCACTAATGCAAAAGACTACTTGCTCCGAAACCCAGAGATCCTTCTTGTTCCATTATCCCCATGGCTGACCGAGCTTGAGCAAACCCGGACTGCGGTAGAATCACTGTTAAGCAACAACAATTTGTATCAAAGAACACTTTGTTTGACCGATGATCATCGAATTAGTCTTGCGTTCAACCAAGCAAGACCAGGCGATGTCATTGTTTTGCTTAGTGGTGCGCCTCACCTTTATGTTCTTCGGCCGGCTGGGAACGATAAGTACACATATATTGGCGATGCTTACATGTACGGTATCATGCATGGGGAAATACTTCAGAAGCCAAATTGGAGGGACAGCGTTGAGACTTTCTCTTTGATTTGAGGATATATCATGCATTTCTCGTGGCTCAATGGTAGACAAAATAGCTCCCACCAACAGCTGTGGCTACCACCGACGCGACTTGGTAAGAGATGCCATGATTTCCATCGTATCCGACGAAACTCTGATATCTGTGCGCAATATCTGCGAAACAAAACACTCGATCATAAAAAGCGGCGCATGGTCGACATAGAACTCCATGGAAGCGTGTCGTTGATTTCGTTGCGGCTATTCTTACATCGTACCTCTTATCTGAATTTTGCGTTAATTCCAATCATGCGTAATCAGAATAAGCGGACAGCGCGTAGGTAGGTTGAGCGACGTAGAGGTATTCCGACAATTTTCTTGAACTAAGGCTGATTCATTGGTAGAAAATTAGCAATTAACCATAACTAATCTTTGGCTAAAGGTGACATCTCGTCACACCTCTCGCTTTGCTCGCCCCGAATGCTAAATATGTTACAATACATGAGTTGCATTTCTCGCTACTTCAGCGCGAGCCACCGTGCTGATGTATGTACCCACAGAATCATAGACCACGGTTACTGCCTTTGCCATGTAGGCTTCGTGCAGCAACTTCGTTGTAAGATTGCTTTGGACAGCTGTCAGTTATCTCGCTGATGATAGACCACTTCTTAGACCAATATTTCTATGCACCACACGTTTGTGATGCTGGCTTCCACGCATTCTTCCAGTCGGCCTATGCGACAATGAGGCTGGAATCACGGCGTGAGTTTCTCGGTAGCTGTGAGAGTTGGACTCCAGACGTCGTTGATCAGACTCTCAAATGCTTGCATGTCTTCTTGAAAATCTACCTGCCCGTTGATCTTGACCCAGGCCATGGTGGCAATAGTCGGGTAATGCTCTTCCACGGCACTATCCAGCGACCAGTTGTTGATGTCTTTGGCCCAGCTCTCGAACTCATCACTGAGAGCGAGTGATTCGGTAGTCGGATCTATGCAAAGCATATCTCCGTGTGTAGATGGCCAATTGATATGCGTATGAGAAGCAAAGAAAGACTGGACATCTCCGTGGCCTATGGAGGATGGCCATCTGATAAAATGATCTCTGATTTCAGGCCTGCGAATTTTAGCTCAAGATACCTGCAATATTATGGGTGAAACACAATTGTTAATCAGAACTAGACACCGAATCTCTTACCATGGAACATAGTCAATCCAGGCAGGATGTGCAATGGTCAATTGACTCGGCGTTGGCCGCATACAACTTGAAATACTCTGGTAGTTCGCTAAAGTTGGGGATATCTGCCACTATCGTATTAAGTTAGCCTGTTTACTGTGACCTGATCAAATAATACTTACTCGAGCAAGAGATGCGATCAGAAGCACTGTTGCGAGCTTCTCGGCCATGCACATTGTCTTTACTTCACGGACTATGTCGTTGGCCCAGTGGCTCAGAGATCGACTGTCGCCGCCATCAATCGCCTTGGTATCAAATAGTTGCGTAAGGTCAATCTCATCCACTCCCAGTACGTCGCTTGCTGAGACGCCACTTTCTATAAGCTGTCTCTTGACGTAGATGAAGTGTGAATATCTAGAACTTATAGGCCGAGCATCGTCTTGATTGGCAATTTGAAAGAAATACATAGGGAGTTTGACTGGAGTTGTATCATTCCCAGTAGTATTGAATGATTCTTCGAGCATCAAGGGCTCGAATCGATAGCGAGGCGATTCTATGTCATCTGTGGGGCCAAATTCTGGCTCACTCGTTGACCAGTTTCTGCTTTGAGTCAACATTTGACTAGGTAGTTATACTAGAGAATCAAGCATTGGAATTTTTACCTGGCTTCCTCATAGTTTGAAGGCATCGGCGTGTCTTGAGTATCAAGCTCATGCTCCTGACCAGGAGAGACTGTAGGACGGTTCACAGCATTTTCTTTCCCATCAAAGAGTGTCGGTGGTGGTCCATAGTTGTTCGTTCTTGGAGGACTGGCAAAATTGGGCACTTTCCTTGAGTCTTCTTCTGCGCTTCGTAGCGACGAAGCGACCTGCGCAATGTTGCGAAAGTCGTTGTGATGTAGCGTCAAGGCAATAGAGAGAAAGTTGCTACTTTCTTGTTCCGTAGCAATGCTTGAAATAATGTCTTTCAAGCCCTGTAATTGTTGCTTTTGTAGCATAGACCTTGTCTGGCCCACTTGGATTTCATAAGAGCAATTCTCACCATTATCCTTACACGTGGTACAGGTTGGACGTAAGCCATCGCACTGCGATACTTAGTACGCAAGACTGTTTTCCATCGTAGAGGATGAATAATCTACCTTGCTCCTCCGCTTGCGACATGGCTCGCACGCGATTTTGGTAGCTACTCGTTTTTGCTGACGGTGAGGTTGTTGACTGGTACCGCTGAAGCCGATGGCTTTACCCGAGGCACTAGATGATCCCTCTACTTTAGGTACAATCGGACGATATGCATCCATTCTAGCAAATTTTGTGTTCGCCACACGTCAATCCTGGGTTCAACGGCGAACGCTGAGAACAGTAGCCTGAGAGGCGACTCTGATAAGTGGTTTGTATTGATGGTGAGCTGCGCAGCAGCAGATACAACAGTTCAATTACTTGAAGTGGATGGATTCGCTAAAGAGTTGGATGAAATGTTGATGGAGGCTTCGAAGCTTAAGAACAGGGTCCGCAGCAGATTAGCTCCTGCATTATGTGGATATGCAAACTTCCCTGTGGGCCAGTAGTCTGGTAGTACGGGTAGGCTATAAATAGCTCATTTGTACTCTGTGAGTCTTTGTAAATTTGTATGTACCTTTATTATCCTGACAGCATAATTTCATGTCTCTCTCATCAAGTCGTTTTCAAAAATGGTCTTGGAAGGTATTTGGTTCAAGTGATGAGTACAAAATTCCGACTTGTCTGGATGCTTGAATTTCGATAAGTTTTCTGCTGGGAGCTTTCTTTAATTGCATAACTACATCCACTACGAACAATCTACATAGACTGGATTTTACCACATTTACACCAGATAGTGGGCTGGAATACTTCAGGTTCATGATAGCTGGTGTTCGCCGGCAACCACATATGCCTCGATGGCACTTGCTATGGCACAATGGCAATTTACGGCTCTGGTTCAAATCTCTGCTCCTTCGTGACTGAAGCTTTGTAGTATCTGTCGTACAAGATTTCATTTTTACATATTATGTGCTGAAAAAGGAAGGCTCATAGATACCATGAAGAATCCTTCAAGTCCTCTGCCGTCGACAGTACCAGCGTCGAAGCGTATCGATCCCACTAATCTACGGTGGGCCGATCCGTCAGATCCCGCTTCAAACCTTCCAATCTCGTCGAAAGATCGATCACATTGAGAATTCAAAGTATCAACTGCGCCTCCAAAAAGTATCCTGAAGCCTTTGCCAGGAGGTGGTATAAATATTGATAGGCTCGTTGCCATGAGATATGGCCAGACTCTCCTGTACTTCACATTTATATATCTTTACATTAAGCAAATACCAGCCTTCTTGCTTTTTTTCTGCGAGCCCCTTCGCCGACAATGATCCAAGATATGCTCAAAACAGCTCTTCCTCTTTTCCTGATTATGGGGGTGGGACTATCTGCGACCAACATTGAGCGTAGACAGTTACCAGGATCACCCAGATTCCCACAACGATGTGGCAATGCATTGCTATCTCCTCCGCCATTCATTACATCTGAAGACTACACCAAACACCAAGCCTCCAAAAGTCAGCCTCTCCCAGGAGTTATTGTTCCGACTTACGTCCACGTTGTGAGCGCTTCAACAAGCGTCAACCTCAATGAGGCGATCGTTATACAACAGCTGGTTGCTTTAAATAACGGTTTCGCTTCAACGGGCATTCAATTTGATTTGCGAAACTTCACAACAAATATCAATGCAACCTGGGCAACCGCGAACAATACTGACGTCGAAATTGAAATGAAAATTGCACTTCGCCAGGGTGGGTACGACAGTCTTAATCTTTACTTCCTGTCAGATTGGAACCCGATGTACAAGCCATTGAGAGGTTTCAATACATCCTATGGTGTTTGTAGCTACCCAGAGACACGACCTCTCACCCAGGGATTTCTGGATTACGATGGATGCATCATGAACCAGTATACCATGCCAGGAAGCCCAGGCATAGAGAAAGCTCCCAACAACATTGGAAGTGTTGATGAAGGAAAAACTGCGGTTCACGAGCTTGGGCATTGGTTATATTTGATTCATGTATTTGGGGGTGAGGGAGAAGAGAGCGACTGTGTCCGGGATGATGAAGTTTTCGATACACCACTCCAGGCTTTCGCTAGCCCCATCACCACCAGGGGCCAACCGTGTCCACCAATGGTCCTCCCTTCATGCCCGGGAGTGACTGGCAGCTATATCGGCCCTGACAATGTCGATAACTTTATGGATTACTCGAGCGACTATTGTATGAACCACTTTACGGCAGAACAAAGCTTTCGAATGAAGTCGGCTTGGGCGGCTTATAGAAATGGCAGAGTTATTGGGACCTAGTATTTGCAATTCCGTCTACATTATCTAGGTATTTATTTATAGCCCATTAGCTCACCGATACGCTCAAATACATCCGATAAGTTGTGAAATAAACAGGTCTCATCAAGAGTAGTGTCTTTCATGAATCCGGATTTCAGCGAACTTGAAGGTTTATCTCGAACTATTGCGTTTGCCCTGCTGCGTGTCAAGTTAATATATCGTACTCTCATATAAATAGGTAGGATCACAATCCTAGTTCCGCTGTCATGGCAAGGGAAAACACTGACATTTTAACTTGGTAGAGTCGTAGACTATGGGAGTTCGTGTAATTGCTGATCTATAAAGGTTTGATTCGCTAATATGTCGTAGCTCAATCATAGGCGGCAGGCCTGATCAGTAAAGAGTTTGGCGTCTCAGAATAGATTTGCATATGTGGCTCAGATTCTGGACCCTATTGCACACTCTAATAGCACTGACCATACGTTCACACGAAACTGTTTAAACTCTCCCTTTGTCGTTGGAGTCGCGTGGCTCTTTTGACGGTCCCTTTTCCCTCCTCTTTTGCCAATGCCCGACAAGAAGACATGATAAGCTATCAGATGATTCTCGCCTGTGCCTGGATTCTGGGTGCTTTTGCGGATGATCACATCATATCAGGTTCACAGATATATCCTGCAGTGAGTGGTTCTTGAATCTGGCTCATTTCAAATAATTTGTATAGAAGCTGAAACGTGCTCCAACAGCTTCAACGGCGGCAAAGACCCGAAGGGCGCGACGCTAGTTATTACAGGTGGAAGGATGGCAAATTGAAGTGTAGGAACTTGGAAAATTTTAATGACTGTTCTGGAAAGTGTCTACCAAAAGCGACTCCCGAGACAGGCTGTGACGGTTTGACTCCAGCAAACGAAAATTGCCCGGGAGTATGTGAATGGAAAGAACCTCTCGGGGCCATTCACTGTGGTACCAGAGCAAATCATGGAAATTGTCCCATAGATTGCCACTGCAAAGTCTTTATGGGGGACCCTGGTGTAGCAGATGGGCAGGGCGGATACTGCGAAGCAAAGCCAAACGCGCCAAAGACGACCGTTTGTGTCAAAGCTACTCCAAGGTTTTTCTGATGGATTTTGAAGGAACCCGATTATGGAATACCAGGAATTTTACCTTTGCAACGTTATCGGTTTCCCATGTAGCATCTAGAGACTCGACTCTTGAGTCCTGCTTCATCCATATGCCCTCCCAGCTTCAAAATTAGCGAGCCAGTTCGATCGACATTCCCATCAACTTCGATGTTTGTCATGTACTTCAAGTGAAAAACTAGCCTCCTCCATATCGCATTTGATAACTTGATCAATATGGTACGTGAAACAGTAAAATCATCACTGGTTAATGTGTGGATTACTTGGTAGCCATCGGAGTCAATCGAAATATCATCAAGATCGCTCCTATTTTGACGTCTCCTAGATGCCTCAACTGTACTGGTGACGCGATGAATCAGGCACTATAACTTATCAGATGCCTGCCATTGTTTTAGTCAACTTAGACCACGCTGTCAAATGTAGCGAGTTTTTGAAGAATCTTGAGATTCAAAACAAGTACTTTACCTAGTACCGGTAGTGGATAGATCAAGAGTGATCTTAGCTTGGTGTCTTTTCATAAATGGAAAAGTACTAGATCAAAAAGATTTACATTTACGAGACAGTGCCATAAGCCCCGTTTGAGTACCTGATTTGACCCGTTATTGAAAACCATTCTAGATATGATTAGGCAGAGAGATCGCAAATGCTGCGCGTACATTCTTGCCTATGAAGAAAGTAATCAAGAGCTTAGTATCCACAACCCGCCTTGTATTTAAGGTACCTCTCTTCAACGACTGCTAGAACTGTAGACACGGCTAACACTGCCCCTGAAAGAATCCTTGACCTGGGTTGCAAGTACTACACGGTAGCTTGATTTGATATTGGCAGAAGAAACGTCGTACAACTCAATAGCCTCCGACATTTATCGCCTGCTGCCTTACTACTGGACCCCGAAATTATGTTCTTTGTTTCCTTGCTGGAAGATTGCTCAAATCTTCTTGTAAGCCTATTATCGCCATTTCCATCGACTATTTTGATGTAGTATACTGGATAAGTGTTTTATATACTCATCCAAACCACCAAGTGACCTGAGAGAACAAGGCAGCCGCTATAGGCTCTACCGTTCGAGCACTATGCGCCTCTTGAACGCGGCTACGATAGAAGTCCAGGAGTTTTTGAGCGACCATGAGATACCCCCATACGCAATACTGTCCCACACATGGGGAGAACAGGAATGCACACTTCAAGACATGATCAAGCCCGATGTTCGGTACAAAGCAGGATATTCGAAAATTCAAAACTGTTGTCAGCAAGCCATCAAAGACGGATTGGAATGGGCCTGGGTTGATACGTAATTGCTAAGCAACCATATTCTGATCACAGCTAAGTCTATTCAGCTGTTGCATTGACAAAACGAGCACCGCCGAATTGTCCGAAGCTATAAACTCCATGTTCAGGTATTACCGCTCAGCAAAGAAATGTTATGCTTTTCTCTCCGATGCCCCTAGCCGCGATTGGCTATGGCTCAGCCGTTGGTTCCGTAGAGGGTGGACTCTACAAGAGCTAATTGCTCCTCGAGAAGTCCACTTCTACTCTCGAAATTGGATTCTCTTGGGTTCCAAAAGTGAGCTGGTCGATGAAATTCATGACATTACCAAAATCTCGAAGGATGTTTTACGGACGGGGACTCTTGAAATTGCTCACGTTGCAACCAAGATGTCTTGGGCAGCCAATCGTCAAACGAGCCGTGTGGAAGATAGAGCCTATTCCCTGATGGGTATATTCGGAGTTTATATGCCTCTTTTGTATGGAGAAGGTTCAAATGCCTTTATAAGACTGCAGCAAGAGATTCTCAGAGTCTCCCTTGATCCGTCATTGTTTGCCTGGGGTCTTCCAAACGTCATCGAAAGGATTCAGCGATATGACAATTACATAATGGATATGAAAGAACGGCCCCAAGGAAGTTTTGAGGGCATGCTAGCAAAGAGTCCTGGACAATTCAAGGTAACTGAGCATATAAACGTGTTGGCCAACCTCCCCCATACCACAAACGCAATATTTAAGGGAAATGGACTAAGCATTACACTTCCTTCTTGTTATAACACCAATACTGGAGTTTGTTGGGCTGGAATATCTTGTTCAATTCGAAACCGAAAATAATATTACCTTTGTATTCCACTGGTACAAGCCCGGTACGAGGAAGATTCTTACTATCGCTGTGGAGAGCCAGTGCTTGTTTGGGCAAGGCACTATCAATCCCATACCAGAGACAGTCTGCTGTTCGTCAAGTTTCCAGAATTGACCCCAACTTCTACGATTCATCGTCAACTAAATGTATTACCAGCGTTCACCATTGTGAAGATGTCGAATACTTTCAAAGGTTGGGATCTAGATGAGGTTTATTGCTTACCTCATGCTACATTCTACCGCAAAACTGGACGATTGCATATTTCAGACATGCAAATAGGGCTACATGCTGTGTTCTTCTTTTCTGATTCCGAGTTCTTGGCCGCCAAAACTAAAAGCCCATTGCGCTTTGCCGTAGCAATTGGTGGAGACGTATTCACCCATAGAATGACACCTACGCCAAAACATGATACTGCTAAACCTAAGATTGAAGTTTGGATCACTGGTGTCCCAAACATACTCAGTGACTGGAATACAGAGACGGAACATCATCTGAGATGCCCGGATGCCACAGATCTCACCAAAGGACTCATGACCAAAAGTCAACTCAAGTCGCTGCTAAAAACGCAGAGTGTTGTAGAGGAGCTGCAGGCCAGAGGCAGTAAGCAACTAGTATACGGAGCTCATGGTTTCTGGGTACATGTTGATGTTGAAAGAAAGCCCTGTAACCTCGAAGAAAGTTGCTTGTTTGTTTGTTTGGAAATATCTGAACGAGAAACGAGAGGCCGAACTGACTATCCTGCTTGGTGGAACTACCAAACATGGAAGCACCCCGAATGGACTGGGCTCACTGAACGCCAGCATTGGACGCCAGCATTGAACATGATGGAAGTTCACACTAAGATAATGTGATCGCTTCCTAAGTTTCTATCCATTGATCTCATTAACTTGCTCGAGTTCTATTCCAGTGTGAGGGCATCTCCTGAAGGTTGGCTCTGCTCCAGCTCACTCAATAACTGCAAGATCTCAAGGTATCCCAATCACTTTCATACTTACCTGTGTTATCATTTTCCACTTCTGTTATATCTCGTAGAGCAAAGCAAACGGCAAGTCAGTTCTCTCTCAAAAGTTTCGCTTTCTTACAGAAAGGAAACATGGATTTGTCCAGTGATGGCAATCTACAAGCTGTGCCCATCGCCGTCGAGTTAGCCTCGTTAACGTTCTCGTAATCTTCGCCGTATATGTGCTTAGGTAGCGCTGTTCCCATCTCATAACTTGAATAAGTCTTTGACTCCTTAGAGACTCCGGACCTCTGCTTTTTGATTCCTGGTGCTGGTTGCTGAACAGGAGTGTTTCCCGTTCATAGAGTCACCTTTCCAATGCTATTCGCATTACCCGTAGCTAGTACTGTTCGAAATTGGCTGCATATTTCCGTTGAATTGTGTCAATGGGACCAATACCAAGGTGTTTATGCTGAACGCGACAGGTTTGTAGAGCTTTGGCCATTGTTTGCAAAGCATATGCATTGAACTAATTCAGAGGTACGACGAGTTTTGGTCCTCGGGAGCTTGAAAGCATTGGGGGTTCACTGTTCTCTCTTCTCTCATCACTGCAGCGCCACACTATTATCATAGTTATAAGTCGTCCAAATTTCATATACCATACTTACTAAGACATCAGATTTCAGTGTGTATAGTCCAAATTCAAATCAGGCTTCAGAGATGTCACACAAGTTATCAAGCATAGACACACTTACTGCATGAACTAATGAGCACACTCTCTATCATCGAATACGCTAAAAATAAGAGCATCTTGTTGTTATGTGCAATGGGAGACATTATGACAGGAGTGCCGCCACTTATTTGGTCGACCATTTAGCACCAGCAGTGACCAGACCAATCGAATCATACTGCTATCATCCCCAGTTCATGTCTTTAAAGCCGCTGACAACACAAAGATCTGAACCCACCCATTCTCCCCGCGCTGTTATCGCGAACCACTTTATCGAAAGCACGTAGACGCACAAACAGGAGCACAAACCAAGCTGAGACCACACCACGATAAACATCTCAAGAGGGGCAGCACACCCTCAGCAAGACCCTTACGCCCAGCGGACTCTACTCCGTCATGCCGATCTCGCTGATCTCAGATCGACACACCACTAAATCTCAAACGTTCATGCCGGGGTTTGGCGGTTGGCAAAACATAAAAAGACACGATCTCTAGAACATGGAAGAGGGGACAAGGAGTTCCAGGGACGAGTCTGGGGACCAGCGCTCACGAGATCTGTTGTGCGGGTGTGGTAACGTAAAATCGTGGGATGGTGAACTGGGGTCTCGGAGATGCACTGGATATCGATTCGAGTAATGATAAATGGTGTCCCGTCCCCACCTAAGTACCAAAATCACTATCATGATACTTGGCATGCAGCGCGGCGGTAACTGCCAATGTATGAAGAAATCCATATTACTGTAATGATGTGCATGACTTGCTACCGATATCAAAATTTGAGCGGCTGACGATGTATGAAAATTTCACTGGGACCGAAAATCACTAGGCCCGCATCTTCCGCTGTCAATTTAACGACTGGTGGCTTTCACGCTACAAGATATGACATTGACAGCTTATCAACTTGACCTCACTCCATAACTCTGCGAACTCCATGTGCCCATATCAATTTGCAGGCGTGGCTTTGATGTTAGGCAAAATCAGCAAGTAATCGCCATGTGTGCATGCAAGCAATCTTTCTATTCGCCAATTATTTCTATCCTGATCAATTTATGGTTCCATGGAAAAAAACGACATTATGCGCGCCAACAGCGCCGATGTTCGGTCGGCTAAGTGTCTGACACTGGGGGCATTTTTGGCACTAGGGTGGCATGGGTATAGGTTCATGGGGAAAGGATGATTTTAGTGTGGAATCTTGGATTGAGGGTGTGCTATTGGTCTTTTATACGAACCGAGATTTGAGGCTGCGTCAAAGAGGACTGCATGGCGCAGAACGGTTGCTGCTGAACTTTTGAAAGCTGCATAATCGGTCTGCCTCTAAGAAGGATTTGTTCGAACTGTTATTTCCTATCGTGAGAATTCTCATTCAGCTTGATATTGAGTGTGAT
Source organism: Microthyrium microscopicum (assembly GCA_010405405.1). Classification (NCBI taxonomy): domain Eukaryota; kingdom Fungi; phylum Ascomycota; class Dothideomycetes; order Microthyriales; family Microthyriaceae; genus Microthyrium; species Microthyrium microscopicum. The sequence continues at coordinate 2,507,955 of MU004233.1, read as the reverse complement.
TTGTCTGTTTGCGGCTCCGGTTTTTGATACCTGGTAAAAAGCTTCACAGAGCCCCGGAAAGAATTGAAGTGCGGTGTAAGGATAGTCTTGACCGTACTTTGGAGGCCGACTTGGAGAGTAGGCAATATGGACAGGCAAGAAGTATAATCGCCTTGAATCTCGGCCTTGACTGCGATTCAAGGGAAGGTTAGGAAGGTTATCTCTATATATGCCTACTAGTTCTATTTTGATATTGCCGGAGAATTCGGTATTTCCGATCTGAATATGCCTCTCAGACTTCCAGTAACTATACTTGTATCGTAGCTAGAGCTTTGATATAGAGAGGGGTAGAAAGCTACGATATGATAACATGTAGTAGTGCCACTAATATACCAGAGAGCGTAGCAATAGTTCGGCGTCATATAGCCCAATGCATATTGGAGTATGCTCCGATACTCACAGATTTTTCAAGGGCCCTGGCTTTGTGCGAGTCACATGTGCCTTCAAAACCGCTTGGAAGCGCAATTCTCCAACGCAAACCATGGCTCAGATCCTGCCAACCTGCAGACAACAGCCACAGGTTATGTTCATCTTGGGGGTAAGCTTAAACCAAATCCTGTCTCTGCGGGCCAAATGCAAGCCTCTCGTCGGCAGAAATCGTAGTGCGTATTACTTCGTGACCAGCCATGCATGAGAATTGAAAGGCGCTAACTTGACATACTTGATCGACTATCCCGCTCGGCGCTCTGTCCAACATGGTTAAGGTGCATTGAAATCCTGGCTCTCTCAGCGCTTTGCAACTGGAGTATAAAGGCAGCATGATCACAACCGATAAGCAGTTGAGGTAGGACAAGAAGGCGGTGAGTTGATAGATTTGGGAAGAAAGCGCGTGTGCCAAAGGAAGACTGTGAGGCGGCAGCAAGTTTATTGGCCAGAGGTTGATCTGCAAGAAACTGTCGAAGGGCCCCTCATCCATGGCGGGGCATTGAAAGTGATTGGATTTGCGAACTGACCAGCACTGGAGCACTGCATGCCGCAGTCCCTTCCGATATCATGTCGCGACTGTGCCAGGCCCTGGTCAACTGTCGAGAATTTGGTGCTGGTGTGGTAGACCGAGATGGGCTTCGGAATGTGTTTGAAAAGAACCACCTGAGCTAAGTGTCTGTGGTCCTGTGGTTACTTGTTGGGAACTCAATGGCCTGATCAAACAATAGGCAATACTCAAGCGCGCTTAACACACTATGCTTTTTCTCTAGTTCTAGAAAACGATACTGGAAAAGTAGATTAGCAGGGATGTGAAAATAGGTTCCGTTTAGGTTTAGAAATATCAAACACGGGAAACGATCGAGGGGTGATGGTGCAATCGCAATAAACATGCAATGAAGTTGGGTGGAAATAACCATGCACCTACTTGTATATGAGGCGGCACAACGAAAATCTTGACGCAACGTGAGCTTTTAAAGGCTTTTGCGGAGGAAGATGAGCGAGTATTTTAGTGGGGATTGAAATGGAGTCGCTTTTTCGAGGCTCGTCGCCGCTCGTGGGAGGCAGTTGGCTGGCGTCAACGCAATCAGCGAATCCCGCCAGTCAGAGCGTTGGGCGCGCCAACGACAACAACAAAGCAAACAGGGTCCATATAATTTTGGACGTGTTCAATTGAGAATTTGAGACATAGACAATATTGAGACTGTTGATGGGCGCCGTGTAATCACACGATGTTGATCTTGGAGGAGAAGTTGTGCTGTGGTCGCGATCAACAATGCAAGAGCTATCAGAGGCTAGAGATTTGCGCTTGCCCTCCCATTTGCACAATTCGAGTCGTCGCTGCCTCTTTCGGAATCTGCAGTCGTCTGCACCTGCTGCACTGCACCAAAGGGTAGCGGCAGCAAGCGACAGGCAGGGCCCACATCCTTGCCGGTTCAGCTAGCTTTGTAGGTCCTAGCGCGTTGCCTACTAGCCTGGTGTGGGTAGGCGTAGGCGTGCTCAGCGAACGGACCACCTGAACTTATGCGGCTGCCAGACACTGCACTGCGCACTGGTTATCAGTCAAAGTCTCTCCTCTCCTCCTCACCACTACTCTATCATTTACCCTCTCCGAGTCCTCTTCGTCCTCTATTAACCCCATATCCGACTTCACTCTCCCCTACTTCACTACTCCTCAGTGTCGTCTAGTCTATCGCAGGTATGTTGGTCTCTAGTACCTCTCTACTTCATTCACCTCGCGGGGTTGTCTCTGCTATGCCTCTGTTTACATCGCTGACTGCCTTTTCCCCCACTGAAACAATCACCGCTGACTTTGTTCTTTCTTACATATAGACCGACACATGACTGCCTTTGCCTTCTGAGCCCCGCTTGTCTCGGAGGCCTATTCCTCTTCTATACATTCCTTTGTCGCCCCTAGGCATAATTACTTTCCAGCTTTCCTAATAATCTTCTCCGTCTTGCCGCGACTCTCATCTCGCTCTCCCGCTTGTTCGGTTTCGCGATAGTCGGCTACTCCCTCTATCGCATACACGCATTCATGGAGTTTGGTCTTTCGTGACAACATGGACACAGAAGATGGACAACTCTTCATAAAGGTATGCAGGTTTTGCACCGCCATTTTCACTCGTACTAATGTACTTTGCTATTCAGAACTTGGCTTCTTTCGTAAAAACCCATGAAAAAGCTCTTGCAAATGCTCTCCAACAACATCAACGGCAGAACTCCCGCGCTGGGAATGAGCCTGCTACTCCCACCTCGCCCATAACTCCCTTTTCTCCCCATCCTACCTCATCCTCCCTCATCTCCTCTTTTCCTTTTCTTGGATTTGGTTCTCGTCATGTCAAGTCTGCTAAACTATGCCTGACTCCCCATCATCTCTTCTACCTCCTTACACGGTTCCAGGAACTGGGCGTAACAGTTGGACCCATGGATATAAGACTGGAAAATATACACTCGGATTCTGCACCAGGCAACTACGTGTCATTCCTAAACCAGGCTCAGCGGAGAAGGATCAAAACTGACCGTGATTCCATACACTCTGTGTCCAGCATTCGTAGTGTGATGTCTACCATGTCGTCGTTGTGGACCAGACTTGGCCTCACTTCCAATTCCGAGGCCAAAACTGAAAAGCAAAAGCTCCAGATCAAAGAAGATATGAAGTATTTGTATTCGGCCTTTACAAAAGTCCCGTGCTTGAAACTATCGCCTGACCACAAAGCCCCTCTAATTTCTGGATATGAGGAATTCCCATTTGACTCTGCTGTCCCACTTCTTGCCTTCAAGAACGTGACCCAATTGGAAATTTGTGATGTTGATTTTCGCCAATTCTACGGTTGGGATTATATGGCTGAGAATTTGAGAAGTTTGACTATCAAACGAGGCAATCTTGACGACCCATCAGATCTTCTCGTCAACATCGTTTTGGATGATATGGACAGAAGACGTCGACGATCTGCCAAAGTTGCACCTTCTCCTATATTGCCATGGTCTGCTCCCAGCCCATCAACCAAGCATGCTGAGCTTGCGCGATCTCCTTCGGACCAAAGTCCACCCAACCGTCCAACGTCGATGAGTGGGTCTGGAGTTTGGGGTTCTAGCAAGCATCATACACACCGCAGACAACGAAGTGTGTCTCCAACTCGTCCTCCCAGTTCCAGACAAGGATCCTCGCAAAGTCAATCAAGAAGTGGAACTCCCAATCATCGTAGATCATCTGCCAGCTCAGAGTCCACAGATCGAGCAAACACTCCTCGTGGAAGTTCTGCCAACTTGCTTGCATCTGGTGTCATTCCAGCCTCGAAATGGCGATTTCTCCGACAGCTGAGTCTAGCAGACAATGGTCTAACAAACCTCTCTGCGCTCAGCCTAGCACCAATTGCCAATACTCTACAGCTTTTGGATATTTCAACTAATCTCTTCACCGAAATTCCCGACAGCTTGGCGTCGTTGGTGTCACTGCGTGCCTTGAATCTGTCTTATTGCATGATTGGCTCACTTCATTCACTGGGAAAGAATCCTCTTCCTGCCATTGTGACTTGCAATCTGAGAGGCAATCGGCTGACCTCACTCGCTGGCATTGAAAGAATATTCTCTTTGGAACGTCTTGATCTTCGTGAGAACAATTTGACTGATCCAACTGAACTGGCTCGCCTCACTGGGCTTCCTAATCTCACCGAGATTTATGTGAACAGAAATCCATTCACCAAGACTCATCCCAACTACCGAGTTACCGTCTTCAATCTATTTCGCAAACAGCCAGGTTTCACGCAAGACATCATGCTAGATGGGCACTTGCCATCATACGCCGAACGAAAGCAACTGATTGACCCCGCTCCAGAACTTCCAGCTGTTCCAGTTGTTCGCCCAGCTCCAGTAGAGACTATAATAGATCGACCTCGACCTATCAGCTTCTCTTCGGCACCCATCATCCAGCATGATCCATTTGCCGACAAGACAGTGCCAATGCCACATCGCAAAAAGAGTTACAAGAGCTCTCAACGACGGAAGAAGATCAGCAAGCGACGAGTGGTTGAAATTGCACATGAAGAAGGAACTTCAAAAGCTCTGCCTATTCCTGGCGAATCACCATTGAAAACGAAAGATGGTCAAATCACAGATGATAGCACATATGGTGGCAGTGTGGACGCTACGCCAATAAGACCTCGGATACAGACCACGAAAGACATTGAAGAAGAATTGACTCCAACAATGCCACCCGTTGCAGACACATTCAACCCCGCCCAATTACCTCGTCTGACATCCGCGCCAGAGAAAGCCCTTCCCCAGCTACCTTCTGAGAGCGAGATGTACAAAAAACGAATTGAGACACTGCGACAGGAGTTTGGAAGTGCTTGGCTTAGTACACTCACTGACGAATCCTGGGATAAGCAGCAAGCTGTAGGACCTGCTCTTCTGAATTCTCCATTCGCGCCGATTGGAACACCTGCAGCGCCAGTCCGTTCAGCGAGTCAAGGCATTGTCTCCACTGGTAGAACTTTGGGATAGCACCCCGACGACATACCTGAAGAGCCGAATCCTTGATCGTATTTTCTTTTCTAGTCGCCGCGATACCAATTGCCGCGTAGCGTAGCGTTGTTGACTATGTTTTATGTTTTTATGCGAACTGCATTGTCCTTGTTTATCCGATAAGAAGTACCTTTTTGATATTCACTGCAAGGAGTTTGGGGGGTCTTTGTATTTCTCTCATACTCGGCGGGACTTTTTCTCTTCTTCTTGTTTAGGCAACATTCTGTTTCTGATTCCCGATTCCCTTTTTCGCGGTTCTTTGGTTCTTGATTTCTCGCAGGGCGTAGAAAGTCTTTTCTTTTTTTCATCATGCATTGGGGATCTTGCATTGTATATGTACAAATTTCTCTTTACTCATGGGCAGGGAGGGCGGAAATGCTGGACTGATGTTTTTGGTTGCATGTTGATGAGCGTGAAATGTGTTTATGTATTGCGCATAGATGACAGAGTAGATGAACGGACAGGACATATGAATTTCAATACCTGATGAACCCCCTTACTATGACATTTCTTATTGTGAAATAGCAATAAAAAAAAGCGCTACAATGTGGTTGTTGGAGCAATATCAGAAGCAAGGCTGAGAACAAGGCTGAGGTGTAGAGGCTCAGTGCCGAAAGAGGAAGGAACAGGCCCAGGAAGCGCGAACGGATTATAAATGAGGCGTAGGGTAGCGTGGGCGGTTACTCAAACAAGAGAAATGCAGCCCATCTGCAAACCCAAGGCGGGGCAATTTTATATTTTCTAGCCACACATTCACCGCCTTTCTTTTCCCCTTGATATGTAAACAATAAATAGGAAAAAAAGTCCTTTAGGAATTGGTAAAGCTTAGGGACGGTTTTCGTTCTTTATGTGATTTTCTGACTGAATATATGTCAGCGATAGAGCACAGCGCATAAGAACACTTTGATTCCACCAATGGAGACCAATTGGCTCGTTTGCTGCTTTCACAGCCCAAGAGTTGGTTACGTTACTGCACAACGGAAGCGGCATGGTGGGGAGGATTGAAACTAGAAAAACTCTGGAATGGAGAGGCAATAAATCCCAGGCGTTTGGTTGGTCTTTCGTGATGTCTAGTGTGTCGATGGAATCGTGGCTCAGGATGTTTGACGAATTATTTTAGAGTTTAAGATGAGTTGCAGGAGTACTTTAGAGTAGCAGTTTGAAAGGGCCCAGCACTGGTATTATTATTGAGTCGGAATGAATTGAGTGGACGAGGTTGCCGACTGCTGTGCCCAGGTCCCAGGAGCCATCAAAATAGCAGGCGAGAGACTAGAGACCAGAGACCAAGCCAGCCAGGAGCAACTGCTTACAGAGTACTTGGCTTTTGCTTTGCTCTGCTCCAGACAGAAACCTAACCATCTTCGTTTTCTCTCCCTCCACCACCACTGCTCTCCACAGTTCACAGTCCACAGTCCAGCTTCTCTATCCTCTGCACCTCAAATCTTCACTCCAAGACCACTGTTATTGTCCTGCTGCTCACTGCCGCCTTTCTAGCCAGCTCTTTAACTGCTCCTACGTCTGCTGCGCTCTTCCTGTCCCACCGACTCCAGCTTAAATTGCATCAGTTCAGTCTACAACCCCAACTTGCCAGCTACATCCGACAACAAACCTGAACCTCTTCATCGTCCCTGCCAATATCCTCCATCGCACCTACCAATTTTCAACCACCAACCACCTCTACCGCTTTTGCTCCTGCCGTGAGCATATTGCATTCTCTCGATCCTCCACTCCCAATTTCACCTCTTCCTCAGAGTTACCAACGCCCTCTCCAACCGCTATTCAGCCGCGTCGGTGTAGCCCCTCCACCACTGACATCTGCATCCATCCGCGACGACGGGCTCCTAGCCATCATCTGTCCGATACTTGTCGCTAATCGCCCATCTCTACCTGTGTAGCCTCCATCAGCCTGTGTACACAAATCCAGTCGCGACTTGTTGATCTCTCGTACGTCTTGGCCCCCTCTTTTTTTAACCGTGCCGTCATGTCAACACCCAAACATGCATGACACTGCGGCTTCATGTTTTCACTCTGCGTCAAAAATACAGCACATTGAGCCGACGCTAACATAATCAATCCCTAGAACCCCCTCCGACTTCACCCCTCTCCTTGTTGACGCCGGACATTGCGCTTCCCCTGAGCCGGCTACACCTCATCTTGCGGACAATAGCAGCCTACTAGAGGCATCTGTCTATTCCTCACTCGCCACCGAATATGGCGACCGAAAATGATATTGATTTGGACTCTATTATAGACCGACTTTTGGAAGTTCGTGGTAGCCGCCCTGGCAAGCAAGTGCAGCTTTTGGAGCAGGAAATCCGCTTTCTTTGTACCAAGGCTCGAGAAATTTTCATAGGACAACCGATTCTCTTGGAGCTAGAAGCACCCATCAAGGTTTGTGGCCAGCACTCAGTTCTCCAAAATATTCAGTACACTTGACTAACATGAATTGCGCAATTGTAGATTTGCGGAGATATTCATGGCCAATACTATGATCTTTTGCGCTTGTTTGAATATGGCGGATTCCCCCCAGAGGCCAATTACCTCTTCTTGGGTGACTATGTGGATCGAGGCAAGCAGTCTCTAGAAACCATCTGCCTTCTTCTCGCATACAAGATCAAGTACCCTGAAAACTTCTTCATCCTCAGAGGCAATCACGAGTGCGCGTCTATCAACCGCATTTATGGTTTCTACGATGAATGCAAACGACGATACAACATCAAGCTATGGAAGACATTTACGGATTGCTTCAACTGCTTGCCAATTGCTGCCATAATTGACGAGAAGATCTTCACCATGCATGGTGGCTTGAGCCCGGATCTCAACTCGATGGAACAGATCCGAAGGGTTATGCGCCCAACCGATGTATGTCCAATACTGCCTCGGTACTTGCAATTGATTTATGACTACTGCTAACATGTTAACAGATTCCCGATTGCGGCTTGCTATGCGATCTACTCTGGTCCGATCCAGACAAGGATATCACTGGATGGAGCGAAAACGATCGAGGTGTTTCCTTCACCTTTGGTCCTGACGTTGTCTCACGATTTCTCCAAAAGCATGACATGGATCTGATCTGCCGAGCTCATCAGGTTGTGGAAGATGGATATGAGTTCTTTAGCAAGCGGCAACTCGTCACTCTATTCAGCGCTCCCAACTACTGTGGAGAATTTGACAATGCTGGCGCCATGATGAGTGTCGACGAAAGCTTGCTTTGCTCTTTCCAGGTCAGTAATATTCGCAATAAATCCTAACTCAAATTCTGACAGTTGCCATCTAGATTCTTAAGCCTGCTGAAAAGAAGCAAAAGTACGTTTCCAAAATTTCTCACAAACTTCCACTCTCCTCCCGCGGCTCTCTATCAAAAACTCGTCGCCGCAGCGGAACGCGATGAGTTATGATACGACCCAGACCTCCTGTATTCCAACGACAAAAATCTCTATCTATTATGTCAAACACCCCCACTCCAGCTCAAGTTCTGCTACAAACCAAATTCGCCCCGACTGTACTAACTTTGTTTTACAGTAGGTTCGGACGAAGATAGTTTTGCCGCTCGTCTGGGTCACCAGCTACAGCTGCCAGTACCATCGACCCATTCTTGTCCCAGCGATCACCACCACCAAAGCCAGAGCCAGATTCAGATCCAGCAGAAGCCGCAACGACCACAATCCCTACCATCTCGCCTGCCCATAGAGCTTTGCGCTGTTACTTGCGCTATCTAAAGCCCGCTACTGACGGTGCAGATGTCTCTCTATTGTATGAGTTTTAGACCCAAAGAAACTGAAATTATCAAAAATGTTTTTTGCCGTGTCTTTGATATAAAACTTATCCATGGGAGTGACTTTTTTTCAGACGTACAGTTCTTCTTTCCTGGCCTCGGAAGGTAGACTTGATTACACACTTTGTTGGTGTATGGCTGAGCTTCTTCTAGGAAGCTTCTTTTGGCGGGTGATGGATGCTTGGATTGATAATGGATTTCGGTGGTTTGGTGGGCCTGTTGCTATTGTTGTGGTGTGCTGTGTTTCCTTCCAGTCTTAGTTGCGTTGTCCCTTGTCTTTTTGCTGCTGTTGCTGGGCTGTTCGTGTCTACTTTTATGCAAATCATGAAATGAAGGTTTACTTTTTATCGTGTGATTGGAGATTCTCTGATGCCGTGATGAGATTGAAGCTTGTATGATCAATGTGCTTGTTTATCGATCAACAAGATATGGTTTCTGACGAGATATTCGCATTGTCTTTGGATGTCTTCAAGGCCAAATATTATCCCGCGACTCGAAAACTTGGTTATATATTCATCCAAGTGTTCATATCATCTAACCCGTCCATATCATCCAAATCTCATTCGCATCAAAGATCTGACATTCCTGAACCCAGCTCAGACTCCCAAAATATCTCCCAACTCTCCCAACTCCATCCGTCCCTCCGCCCCCTCAACCCCTCGAACCCAATATGTAAACACACACTTCTCCCTCCCCCCCTCATCCTCCTCTTCACATTCACCCGCTATCCTACCTCCGTTGCCAAACTCCCACGGCATATATCGTATCCATCTCTTCCGCACCACCCATCCTCCATCTCCCATCATACCATCAAACACCGCCTCACCCACATGTCGCGTCTTGCTAGCGATGAACACAAGCACATTCGGTGAAGTCTCTGCGAGCTGGGACAGGGAGTTGAGGAGGAGGGGGAAGGTATCGGGGTTGTAGGTGCAGTCTGTGGCGAGGATTAGGTTGTATGGTTGTGAGAGGGTTGGTGGGAGGGGGGTTCCCCAGGGGAGGGGATGGAATGATATGTTGGTGGTGGTGGAGTTGGAGGAGATGTTGGTTGTGGCGAGGGGGGAGGCTTCGGGGCGGTCGGTTGTTGTTACTGGGGTTGTTAGTTGGGAGGAGAGAGGAGAGGCTGAGGGAAGGCATGGTGGAGGGACGAGAGATGTGTTGTGGACAAAATGTGAGTAGTATGTTAGTTCCAAACGCAGTTGTTGAAGCAATCTACCGGTATCGTGCCTCATCTCTTTCGGATCTCGAGCATATTGACTACGTGGTCAAGTAGGATAAGGAAGATACAAGTATTTTGGTTGCCAACGCAGGGTGATACTTTGTTGTTTTGTACGACTATATGAGAAAAGCTTACCTTTGAAATTAGGAAACATCCGAGCAAGAAAGGTTCCCACCAGGCCAACACCACAACCAAGTTCAAGTATAGAGACATTGTGTTGTTCATGCTCACTGCGGCTTTCTTTTCGTCTGTGCAATCTCTTCCGTCTCTTTTTGGCTATCTCATTGTTTAAGAAAGCTATTGTAGCCAATCCAGCGTCCCTAACAAGGTACATTATTTACATGATCTATCAATGGTACAATCATACAACTACTCTTACCATATGTGACTTTCAATATTGTGTGAACCTGAACTCTCCCATATGTGCATTATAGTATCATCAGCTAGCCAAAAATCTCGGCGCGAGAGCTCATTTGAAGCACGACACCCAGTCTTGATCAAAAGCTGTGCAGATTGAACGCCCATGACATACACCATATCTTTGTCCAGCCCAAGCCCACTACTGCCTGGCAAAAGATTTTTCGAGTCCTTAGGAAAAGCATGCGTATCTGCCGCCACGCTCTTGTGTCTGGGCAGGATAGCTGCCACCACGATACTAACTCCTTGTGGAGCATTGATCATTTCTCGTGAAGGTTCAAACTCGAAAGTCAGCACCCGCATGCCACGAGTTCCTTTCCACGACTCGACGATTCTCTGATCGAAGAAAATCTCCGCATCATTGACGCGTCTGATGAACAGGACCAGATCTAGATCAACAGGACAGAACGAGTCGCCCAAGTCGTTGGTCACTGTGACCTTGCATTTTATTCTGGGTCTGCCATCCTGTAGAACGACATGCGGCGGCTGGATGAGCCGTATGTAACGCATTCTCTATGTAGAATGAACTCCTAGCTTTTGCTCCAATGATGATACCTTATGGAAGAAGAGAAAAATAGAACGAAGTTGAGAGATGAATCATGAGACGAACCATGGTCCGTGCAGGTTGCAAAACCAAACAATTTTTTCTGGAAGCGAGTTCGGACAAGGCTGCCAAGACACGAGGCTGAAGCACACGCAATGCAGACTGCAGGCCTGAGGTGACCGGATCTTGGCCGTGTCTGCTCTCGTGTCCAGCAGCCTGATCGAGACACGAACTTTTCAAGTTGAAGAAGATGATGATGCATTGATTCAGCTAGAGGAATATAGTCTGAGCTTTCGGGCATTTTCCAATGGCGCTTTCTTTTTAGTCGAAATAGAGTGCAGTACGACGAGACGACGGTTTAACGGTGAGCGTGATTGAATTGATTAGTGGGCACTTTTCTGGACCTGAAAAAGGCGGGTTGATCTTAGCTTCATCGGAGTTCGCGGTGTAAGACTCCCATGTGCTGTATCATGGCCATCATGGCCAAATGTAGGATTTATATCGGTTCATGGTTGAGTGGAAGATCCTTTTGGATCAGCGAGACATTTCCTTGCATTATTCTTCTAATAATACGAGAACAACGTGAGCGATGTGCTTTGCTTCAAATCCTTCAAGAACTGATACACAAACCGTTATTGGGTGGCCGGATATGCGCGCATATCATGTAAGCCACAACTTCTAGACCAAATTTATGCATACAACTGAAACCAAAGTCTTGTCAAATTTTCCTTGCATTTTTGCATCTGGCATGGAATTGTCAAAATACACATCAGCAAAGATCAAAATGACTTGTAAAAGACTATGGTTCATTATTCGTATATTCGGGGGCTGGGGATCCGTCCACTGCGAACTCCCTTCTAGTGCGAGCTTGAAACAGGCGAATGGATACGATAAGACGACAGTAGGCTTGGAATTGTCCCCTTGGCAAGATATCAGTTCGCTCGTCTGCATCTAAATCACTGAGGCTCAGCATTGCCCCGCAGCTTCCTTTCAAATATTCTCTTTTTGGATGGTAAATTGGGTAAGAGTTGACGAACTATTTGATGCATGATGTATCACTTTGCCAAAGTGTCAGTCAGTTAGGAGACATCATACTCGCTGTAAATTTTCAATCATCATCGTCAAGAAAAATCGAATCAATCATTTGCAAGCACAATATCTCTTCACGAATTGATCTATGTAAGCAGAACTACTAGGTACTTGCTTATCTTGCAGCTAGGCTGTCAATCAAGATCTACCAAACTCTTCCTCTTTGATGTAACGACCTCCCAATCTTGCTTTGCGCAGTCATGCAAACTGGCTCAACCAAGTTTGGCAAGTACCGTATCCGAGCCCGTTGCAGAAATACTAGCTTGTTTGAGGATTAGCCTCTCGTCCAGGCCCCAATCGCTTCTCTAAACTTAGCTCGCGTGCTTGCAAGATGCTTTTTTACGATGCAGAGGGAATACGCCACACGCATCACTCACTGTGGGGTCGTTCAAATCGTAGTTCTTCCTTAGTTACCTGATTGGTAGAATTCTGCCATTCTGCATTTCATGCAAGGCAGTACGACTGTTCAAGCAGCTAACTGCCCATAGCCACAGTGTCATTGCCCGCTTCAAACTGGATTCTTCTTGTAAAGTAGTCTAAGGCTGAGCTACTGCAGTTCCAAGCCAATTCTATGCCTTGAGAAGACAAGGCTCGACTCGAAGGATACTGGGCAGGTACGCTGGCAAGGCGGTATAAAGATAGCACGATCGTCGTTCAGGTAGTTCACTCGCTCACCAACAAATTGCCTTGTCAATAAACTCGCTCGTCTCTCACTGTTTGTTTATATTCTTTTGCAGTCCTCTCGTTTCTTGGAACAAAAAATCACACCCGCTTCATACCAAACAATGTTGTTCAGACCAATCCTCGCCATTGCGGCCTCATTCATCACCCTTACCTCAGCCTGGTACTGCGGAAGCGACAATCAAGGAGATATCGATCAAGATGCGCGGACCCAACTCTTCAAAGCCTTTCAACTCGAGCTTTTCTCCGGCGATGTATCAGACGCCTTTGCCAAATACGTATCTACAGATCTCATCGAACACACCTCTTCCGCAAACAGCTTTGGTTCTGACGTCGGCTTCCTAAGCGCCCTTTTTCCCACAGTCGATATCTCTACCGTCGGTAACGACCTCACTGGCTGCTTCCGAAGAGACGACGGAGCACCTATTTGCACAAGCCACTACAAAGCTACACCAAAAGCCGGTGTCCAAGGATTCATTCAAAACGTTACTGCCATTTCAGACTACTACCGATACGACGGTACCTGTATTGTCGAGCACTGGGATTCAACCATGACTGCTTCCGCGACAACCAGCAACCCTGCCTTCCCTGGATAGACTATTGGATCGAAGATCATGGGTTGCGACCGGGGTGTGCGTGGAAAAAGACACATTCTTTATGTATATAATGCTTTGTACGGCGATAATAATAATGGTCTAATAATGATACGATCTTAATACTTTGACTACAATTCCTCTGCCTTCCTTGAATCCTTGTCCGTGACTCAGCCTTGTCTCATTTGACTAAACCAGCGCTACAACCTTCTTGATCAGGGAATTTGCAAGTTATCTGTCCCAGACGATTGTACACTTGTTTCGCAAAAACGGCATAATGTTAATCACCACATTGAGGATTTTTTTGACACAGACGAGGAAAAATCCATCACCACCCTCTCACGACCTCAGGAGAGTTGTTGGTAAGTGCGAAAGTGTATATTCACTTTCGCTCCCTCTAATCTTATTCGTATGCTTGAATACATTGCGAAGAGGAGGTTATATCAGGCATCATGTTATAGCACTGTTGGAGGCATACCTTGTAATCCTATTGTGATTGTACCGGAACTACAAATTTGTCTTCCTGATCTGAGCTGGTAACAAAATCAAAACTTATATCGCCGAATGAGTACTCAAGCGCGAAATTTTGACAAGATACAACTGTCTCGTCTCCATCACCCACCTTCCTCTTCCAGTGTGCCCAAGTACCAAGAATACACCCACTCGGCTGTCTCTTAAAGAATCTCCCCATAAGCAAGGGTATAGTCTCCAACTATCCTCTACGACGGGCCTTCTATCGTGTGGGTCTAGCACATGCGCCTACAAATGTGAGCAATTCAGGCATGTCTGGTGGAGGCAGTTCAGCCGGATCGGATGAGAGCAATCGCATGACCATCTGGCTCTCCATGACTAGCTTGACATAACTGTTATAATTGCCAGCGTAGAATCGGGCCGAAATGCCATATTTCTGGCCAGAGCAGCTCATGTTGTATCGGTCATGCCTGCCTTCGGGCTCGACGAAGTCATCAATATGCACCAGCTGTCCCGAACCGTTGAAATTTATGTAACCACCGACCAAGTCCTGCGTAAACACAAGCTCCAAGTGCTTGATATCGTGCAGCCCGTCCAAAGAGCCATGGGTATAGTCGGCAGTATAGATTCGATACTTTTCCGATCTCAACGCGGGCAAGCTAGCTTTCTCTTTTGAGCCTTCAGGCTTGCAATTTTGAGACTGTTTGCTTTGCTTTTTGATATACTCAATACGTGTCTCCAATCTTTGGACCTGCTTGCGCTCCTCAGTTGCTCTTTGAGCTTGAACATTATCCACATGCAGCTTTTTCTTCCGCTCGGATCGTTTCTCTTTAAGCGTATAGTAAAGATCACAGCTTGAGTCTTCGCTATATGGTTAGTCTTCAGGCCCACGTGGATAGTTCTTTATTCTGGTGGAGCTTTGCGTGCGCATCCAGGCTTTACAAACGTGTTCGCAGCCACAGTCGCAACTATTCTCGTCGCTTTTGAGTTCGGAAAGGTCCTCCTCAAAATCCTCAGAGCCAATCTGGTCCCATAGACGAACACGCTGGTACCAATCTGGATACTGTGGCTTCACTTTCATCTTGCGAAGTTCGCTTCGGGGTGGGGGCTGCGACGCCTTGAGAGCCTTGAGGGCCTTTTTTGACGGTTTCTGAACTTGAAACGGTATCCATGGAGGCCCTAAGAGGAGTGACAGGTTTCGAGCAGTATGCTGCTCTGGTAAACTGAGTGGCTGGTTCCCTTCCTCATGTCGTTCTAGCAGCAGCTTCAACCTTGTCTCCTGCTTCTTCCTTCTCGTCTCTTTCCTCCTCTGCAGTTTGAGGGCACGGGTATCTAATTCGCTTCTCGATTTGATTCCAGCCGTAAGCACCTGGATTTGGGGAAGAATTGAAATGCATTGCGGTGGCTCTTGCATGACCTCGGCTTCGATGTGAGCCTGGCCTGTTGTCGATTTCGGCAAGGTTTGGATGAGCCGGATTGACTCTGGCGTGTTCTCCAATTTAACATAGGTATGGTCGGGTGTGGGCCGGTTCAGCTGGCCGTCATGAGAGTTCCCCGGCAGTTGATACCTTTCGTTCCGTAATTCTTCAGCTTCAGCCAAGATTTTTTGTTCATTCGACCGTATGTCTCGTTGTAGTGATTCACTCAATTCTATCATTGATCGCGTTTCTTCTCTGTCCCGATAGGTCTGAGCTTGGAGCTCAAGAATCTTATTATTGATCTCTTTGAGCATTTCGTTGACACGATGTCTCAGATCGATAGGAGCCTGACCTTGGATGGGCTGAAATTGATCAAGGGCGCACCAGAGCTGCAGATCATCCTGTGTAGTCGGCTCGGTCAAGGTTCTGTATCTGAAAGTCGTCAGTGTAGGACTCACGACGGGTCGCCTTTCCATTTCCATACAGGCAATAAAGCCTCCACAACGCACATGTTTGTTTTCTGCGTTACGAAGCTATCTCCAATCGGGTAACCGCCAGGTGCAATGAGACGACCTCAAACTACTCACTTGGAGTTCCCTGTGATGAACCGGCTACACATCTTGACAGTAAAGCGCATCTCAGATGAGAAGAATCGCGGTTCATGAACAGATGAGGTTGATGGTACAGGATAAAGTCTTACCTGCTGATCAGAGCCAAAGGGAGCCGACACAAATAGTCCACCCGTTCAGTAGTTAGTGCCGACTGTTGATTGTTATGTTTTGCCTTGGCCATTAGCTCTCGTAAGCGAGCATCTGTTGTCTGAATTCGAAGACTGATAGATTGACTACGAGCAATCCTCGTTGGTTCCTGAAGTATCTGCTGCTGGCTTTGAGTGTTATGAGTTCGCTGGAGCAGCTTTAACTTGCGCGCTGCCTTATTTCGCCTGGCTTTCTGGCCTTTACTCAGTTGTGTCGTTCTCTGGCTTCGATGGCTTTGTTCCTGAGCATTGAGACTTCGAAGTATTGCGAAGGTTCTTGCCTTTTTCTTTCTCTTGGCATTACTTGACTTAGTACTTCCATGAATTGGTGGTCGACTTGCCTGTGCAATGGCTGATAATTGGGATTGCCCATTTTGAAATGGTTTGTATTCAATTTCTTCTTGCTTGATGCGAATACCGTCCATTTTTATTCAAGGACGCGTAGTTTTTGATTCATTCATTCCATGGGATTAAAGAGCTGTGGTGTCGAAGTTGATATGTATCAGATCGTAGCACGCGTAATCAGACGCGACTGAGCGCGATTCAAGAAAAGGGGCTACCTTACTAAGCAACTTATACACGTCACATAAACATTGTGTCATGCTAATGGCCTTGAAATAATTTCGGTATAGGAGTTTTTGAGATTGGATGCTCGCTCCGCAGTTCAAACAGAAGTTTGAAGTGATACCTCTAGCAAATAAGAAATTTGGAAGTGTATTTTATCCTTGGCTTCAGTTAAAAATGCGTGAGCTAAACCCTCCGAAGGAGTAAACAGACTATATAGCTTCACTTTCTGATCAGTTCTGGGCAAAATATAGGATAATCCCAGTGCAATTCGTAGAGCTTGCATCTAGTAATATCCACAGCCACCTAGCTCGGAAATGTCCGAGAAGGTTTCCTCATAGTTAGGGTCCGTCTCCCTCAAGAATTGTTTCCGTGGTTCGTGAATATAGCAGTCTTCATCCTCTGCCAGTTCAGAACGAATGCCCACAAAGGTGAAAAGTTCAGGCATTTCGGCCTGAGGAGTTGTAGCAGTCCCTATCCGCGAAAGCAACCTCACGACCATATGGCGATGCAATACCAATTTGATGTAATTATCACCAAAGAACCGGGCGGTCATACCAAATTTACCATTTTCGCATGTCACATCGAATGGATCATATGGATCGACAGGACTTTTGAAACTATCGATCCGGTAAGCATTTCGGAGGTGGTGGAAGTATATGGAGCCAGCGATATTATTCCCTTGCGCAGCACTGAATTTGACGTACTTGAAATCGAAGAGTCCTTGCCAAGGGCGGCCAGCATAGTCGTTACAATAGATCCAGTACTCCTCGGATAAAGATATGGAAGCTAGAGGGCTATCTATACTTTTCTGCTTCAATTTCCGACGCTTCATGGCACGTCTGTCTTTGTTTTCATTCTTGAACACTCTTATTCTTCTTTCAAGCTCGAGAATCTGCTTGCGTTCGGCCGTCGATTTTTCTGTGCAAAGGGAAATGAGCCTTTCCTTACGATTGTATCGTCTTTCTTTGAGTTCATGATAATAATCACAACTCGAGTCATCACGAAACTGTCGTTCCTCTGCGCCGCCCGGGTAGTCGTAACATCCCATGTTCTGCAAGTGTCGAATCTGAGCCTTGCAGGTTTCTTTACAGTATCCACCACCTGTAGAACATTCACATTCGCTTTTATGCTCGCTTTCGAGCTCCGAAATGTCTTGATCAAAGTCCGACTCGCACAAGCCAGAATCATATGGATCTTCTTCCATCAACCGGAGACGCTGATACCATTCTGGAAAGTCTGATGCATCTTTCAGTCGGCGGGTGTCCCAGGTCCTGGGCTTCTTGACTTCAAACGGTAACCACGGAGGGCCAAGCTTAGTCGTCAGGTCTCGAAGCTTTCGCTGCTTTCTTTGCCCGAGTGGGCCCTCTACTTCATGCTGGTGTAGCAGTCGCCTTGCCTCCTCTTCCATTTTTTCTCGTTCGCTAAGGCGAGACGGGCTGGGTTTGATTTGTGACTGGATTTTAGAGCTTTGCCCATGGAGCTGAGCAATGCTCACTGAACCTTGGTATCCCCGAGGCCAATTTCGATTGCTATCGCTATCGCTGTCTGTATGTCCATGCGTGTTGGTCCACGATGGACTCATGACTTCTTTGTGGAATTCAAGAGATGGGTGGTATTGTAATGGAGCACTGGGGGGATAATATAGGTCGTTCTGAGCTTTGGCGATTCGATTTAAATTGTCTTGAAGCTGGTAAAGTGGCAATTGGAGGCCACGAACACCATTGGGAAGATCCGCCATCTCCGAGCTTGGCAGCGCGGGCTCAATCAAATGAATTTCAAGACACTGCAGATGAGTATGCTGAATACGAGCATGTAGTAGTTCGAGGCGAGCATTTCGCTGTGACCCTTGAGTGTTTGGGCCCTGATTTATATCTTCTTGAAGTTGAGAGACATACATTTGACTTTTTTGAATGTACTTGTTTATCAACTTAAGCTCAATCATTTCTGGTAGAGTATGAGCAGCTTTGAGCTGAAGGTAAGTTTTGTGAAGTTTGGTAATTTGTGCTTCTTGTTGTTGAACTTGTGCCTTCAATTCGTCATATTGAGAATCTAGTGCTTGTCTTTTGGCCTCCTTTACCTGGGCTTCATGACCATAATCCCGGGTTTGTTGTATTTCCAGGTTGCGAGCCCGTCGCCGCTTTTTTCTTCTCTGGTGTTTTGTGAGTCCTTGCATCTCGTCGCGAACAAGCTCTTGACTTGTAGCATTCTGGCCTATAATGGATGGCAGTTGAATGGATCCTACTTTGGATTGGCTGGGCGCAGCTTGCTGTTTCTTCTTGCCTTTACGTCCCATGATGCAGTTGAAAAATTGCAAGTCTAACCTGGTATCCCAATGGAATACAATAGACGCGATCGATTACAAAGTTGGAGATATGTCAGACGCGTCGAGGCGCGCGCTGAGGTGATGTAGCAAAAAGGCGCAATCTGACTAAGCAGCTGGCTTCTTAATCACTGCCAGTGGCTTGAGAGCGAAGGTTCCTCCACTTGAACAATGTTTCGAAGGTTTCAATAGCAGTGAGACATGAATGTCATATCAAGTCATGTGTTTTCCACTCTTAAGCTAAAGAATAAGTCAACGACCGAGCAACACCAACATGCTATTTACACTAATGCATCAACAATCCCAGACATTTTTCTACGCTGCTCACTTGCCTGGAGCCCGATGACAATGCACTTACGGCACGATTTCCTCTGTCTCCTCAACAATCTCTTCAACGATTTCCTCAATCACCTCTCCGCCATCCTCTTCCTTCTGGTCAGCAGTCTTATAGCCCGGCTCTTCTTCCATACGCTCCTCGACACTCTCCCGCCAAGCCTTCCACTCATCTAGTAGACGACGACGCTGGTCAATGACAGCCTTGTTGGCAAGGTTCTTTTTGTTGAAGTCCTGCTCGTCAAACACTTTGCTGTATTCACGGAGGTTCTTGCGAATTTTCTTTTGCTCGTCTTTGCTGAGCATAGTTGGTGGACGGGGACGCCAGATGAGTTGCTTGAAGCGTTCAATGTGCTCCTCTCGGAGGAGGTTGCCTTTGAAGTCATGAAGATGGTAGCCATTTTCAGCCTGCGGCTGGTTAGTATAAAGAGGCTGAGATGTAGTGCGCGATCCTTACCTGATGCTTCCACACACTTGCAACGGTTGCAACATATCGTCCAGTGGGATCCCATTCGGCATCGGTGATACCGTAATGTTCCGCGGTCGACATGAGCTGAAGGTTGCAAGTCAAGTCCTTGTCCTTTTCATCCTTCTCGCCCTCAAAGTCCAGATCCCAGAAGTCCAGCTCGAAACTTTGTTGGGAGTGAACGGTAGCAACAACGACGAAACGACCACGTGGAGCCCAGTAAATAGCATTGCTGTTCTTCTTGTCAATAGTCCGCACATGCTTAAAGTTGCCAGGTACGGGACCCTTGGCCTTTTCAGGGCAGAAGAATGATACCGCAGTCTTAGGTGGAACAGCAGACTGGGTAGGGATTTCGCCGGTGGTGATGAGAACAAAACGGTCTCCTTTAGGCTCCCAGGCAAAGTTAATAACAGTGTCTTTGAGAGAATCCACAACTTCGACGGGAATGTTCTTTTCCGTAATACGGAAGATCTCCAAATTGGTGGCAAGGGACTTTTTCGATTTTGAATGGCGATCAACCTTGCAGCAAACGTAGCGACCTTCAGATTGCCAGTGAAGTTTGGCGTCAGAAACGTTGAAGAGATTTCGGGTGCGTACGATTTCTTTTGATGGGATGCTCATCAAGCCGACTTTGGCGGGATTGCTGCCCATCTCAGGAGTCCAGTAGCAGAGGAGCTGTTCATAACCTTTGACACCCTCGCGGCGAGGAGTTTGAGGGGCCCAGTCAAAGTCTTGAATTCCTTCGATCTTGATAGGTTTCTTGTCAAGCTGCTTCATGCTTGGAAGTTCGTATACCGAGATAGATTGACCGTAAGTCATCCGGGCAACATACTTGTCGTCTGAAGACCATTTGAAAGCTGGCCACTGAATCTTGCGCTTGATGAATTGTCCATGTTCATCTTTTTGATCTGTTACTGAGTCGAGAGTTACAAATGACCGGACGGGTTTGCCAGTTGCGACATCCCAGATGATATAGTTCTTGCCGTCGTCTTCCAGCGAGAGAATGGGGTGATTCTCATCAACACTTACAGGCTTGTGGGACCATGTTACGACGTATTTCTCATGTGGCGAATAGTCGATTAGGTTAACGCCGGGATGAGCAAATCGTTTTTGTCGACTCCAGTTCTCACCGCCCCATAGCTGTACACCTTGCATGTGCATTGATGTGAGATATGTTCCAAGGGGCGACCATTGAACAAACATTTCAGTCCACTGGTTGCGATCGACGATTGACTCCGGAGGATCATCCTTCTCGTTCCAGAATACGCCAACTTGGTTATCGCGGTACATGACGAATTGGTCGCGCGCTTCAGAATCTGAAAGCCACCATCGCAGATGGGGTAACTCTTGGAATGGTTCAATCGCAGGGGCTTGATATTCTTCATCGATGCGACCTTCCCGGCCGTATCGATCGATATCGGTGAGTTTGTTGACTAGCATGATGTGTTTCTTGTCGAGCGGTGTTTTATGAAGGATCTTGACGGCATTGAAAGCCTCTTTTGGGGTAGCAAATTCGACAAAGGCAAAACTGGACCAGGAATTAGCATTCTGTCAGCGCTACTCGTATCGATAGCCTACCCTTGAGTCTTTCCGTTCTCTAGAGGCATGTGGAATCCATCGTCTCGTACTTTTCCAGCAGTTGCTAGCTTCCGGCCAATGAATTTTTCAAGTTTGCCAGCAGCATCTTCCGGCGCGATTGGGAGACCGTCTAACACAACGAATGTATCCAGTCCTTCTTCGAGACGAACCTCGAAGTTCTCTCGGAGATCACTGAAGTCGATCTCGCTTTCTTCGATATCATCATCCTGCGGGAGGTTCTCGTATTGCGACATGGCGCCCAGGAGCAGTCTGGACTGCGGAACTGACTTGACGATCGATTGGAGGTAGCAATGCGAGTGTGTTGCGGCAGATAGTAGTAGTTATTGGGTTCCAGGTCCGGTAAGTGGTAGAAGTTAAGGCGATGGTCCGATGGATGAATTAAGTGAAGTGTGTGTGGTGCGTGGGGTAGGCGCGCGGGCTCACAGTAATGAACGCCACTAAAGATTGCCTAATACAGCCTAGCCTCACTAGCCCCGGCCATGCGCCACTTAGCGAGGACGCTTTTCCAGGTTCTTGTGAGCAACTCCCACTACCTGAAATAATATCGAATAGAGACTGTATGATTTTTCATCGAAGCATACTTAACATTCGTCTTGTTGCTATCAGAAAGTCAAGTCAAGTCGGTGGGTGGCGCTTTGCCATAACAGTGGGCCTTTGCAACACCACTCTAGATAAAGAGCGAATGAAGAATGTCCTCTGCATACAATCGTGATTGGACTTCTCAAACTCTCGAGCTCTCTAACCTACCATGGATCCCAGTCTAGTTATCTCATGAGCGCTTCTTTGCCCCCTTCCTCTCAAGGTTACAGTATAGACTTGCTCATACAATGACCGCTCCACATGCTCAACGAATCGCCGTAATCGGCGCTGGTGCTGGAGGTCTCACGGCAGCCAAGTGAGTTTTCACGAGTGCATATCTACAACAGGGTCTTATCTTATATACAGATATCTGCGCGCAGAGAAGTGTTTTTCAGTAATCGATATCTACGAGCAACGCAGTGCTACTGGAGGTTTATGGATCCACTCTCCACAAATCTCCGGCGACGGTATATTCAGTGTACCACAAACGGATCCAAGCCCGGGTCCGGAAATACCGGTTGAGAGTGGGTCTTCCAAAGACAAGGTCTTTATCAGCCCAGTGTATGATCTTCTGGAAACCAATATTCCAAAAGATATGATGAAGTTCTCAGACTTGGATTTTCCAGAACATTTGCCGTTGTTTCCAAAACATGAGGATGTCAAGATCTATCTGCAACAATATGGCAAAGAAGTGGAGGACCTTATATCTTTCGACACGCAGGTTACCAATATTCGAGTAGGATCAAGACCAAACACCACGTGGACTCTGGATAGTTTGCATTTGCCGACTGGTAAGAGATATATAAAGGAGTACGATGCCATTGTGGTAGCAAACGGTCATTATTTCGTGCCTTGTATTCCGTCGATAGATGGATTAAGAGAATGGTCCCAAAAACATCCAGGCAGCATTACACACTCTAAATACTATCGAAGTCCGGCCCAGTTTGCTGGGAAGAAAGTTGTTGTCGTTGGAAGTCATGCCTCAGGCCTGGATATATCACAACAACTGACCAGTGCCTGCCAACAGCCAGTTTACCTCTCACAAAAGTCTGTATCTGAAATGGCGGCGGGATTCAAGGCTAACGCTGGTATTCAATCAATAGGCCAGATTGATCGAGTGGATCCAGGTACTCGGCAAGTGACCTTGAAAGATGGCACCATCCTGGATGCAGTAGATGCGATTATATTTTGCACTGGATATTTCTATTCTTTTGACTTCCTCAAGAGTATCTCGCCGCCTTTGATCACCCATGGAAACATGGTTCACGGAACATACGAGCACCTCTTTAGTGTTACACATCCATCACTGTCAATCCTTGGCTTACCACAAAAAGTCATACCATTCCCGATCACCGAGATGCAGGCGGCAGTAGTTGCAAGGGTCAATTCTGGTCGACTTTTTCTTCCTAGTCCTGACATTTTGAAAAAATGGGAAGGAGCACGTCTTGCAAAAACCGGTAGTGAAGACCAGTTCCACACCTTTGGATATCCTGAGGACGCAGGTTATATGGACATGCTTGTTGATTGGGCTGCTCAAGCAGAACACCGACCTGGGCTTGAAAATGATGGAAAAGGCAAAGTCGCACCCAAATGGTCGAATCGAATGCGCTGGATGCGCGATAATATTCCGAAGCTCAGGAAAGCGTTTTCGGGGTTGGGTGAAGCTCGGATTGATGTGAGGACGGTAGAAGAATTGGGGATGAATTTTGACGAAGAGATTGCTTGGAAGTATAAAGATATCGCAAATCTGTAATCGAATAAGGTGGAATCGACCAGAAGCTGAGTAGCATAGCATAGCATCGCTTGGGCAGGTGTAGGGTGGAAGAGAAGACTGGTCTTGAAGGTCGACAAACGGGTAAATCGAAAACACCCATTTGTAGTACGCTACGAGCTCACCTTTCATACAAATTTCGTCGCATTTTAATCGAGCCAGACGGAACCCAACTAAGTTTTGCTGTCTGTTCTTTCCTAATTTGGTGTTTGCTGAGTTCCTACTCACTCGAGCTGGACGTCAATGCCAATGTTGGCCATAAGGCTGAGCATAAGGGACAAATGCTCAAGGTCGTGGTACAACGCGGGCCGACCCGTTTTAGAGCCGCATTTCCAACCAATTACATCTCGATACACCATTTTAGATTGTGAGATATCTAATTTGTCTTTGAGTAATGTTTACCATGGCGGTAACATTGGATTGGATAATAGATAGGTGGACTTTAGAGTATTAAAGGAAAGAAGTATTGAAGGACTGATTGCCAGTCGATCAAGATGAGGATGTGAGGGATTATAGAGTACGAGTGCAGACATATCCTAGATCATCTACCACCATGAACTCATAGTTTTGTACATTCGTTTTTCGGTGATCGATGGAACATGATTCAGATATTTCAATTATCTTCTCATTTTTTGCACTTGATGTTTGGTAATACTCGCAGTTTAGTTCATCATGTTAGGCAATGTTCTGGGAGCCGGTCGCTGCAGGGGTTTCTGAAAAAGCCACATAAAGCTGGCGCTGACTTTAACCACTGCACCCCAACACTTGTCAACTGACAACACCAACTCGGACACACACGAACGCTACTCCATTCTCCTTCTTATTGTGTCCTTACTTTCTGCAAACCAATCGCTCGCTTCTACTTGAACTTATAGCCGCTGTTTCCTAGGCCATGCGACGCCGTTCAAGCTCGATCAAGGGGTAAAATGTCGAGCCAACTGCTGTCCCTTGGGGCATGGTATTTCCTTCCAAATGTACGTGTCTCCAGCCTCAGCAAAGACACGATTACTAAAATAACCTAAAGCTCGTGACTGGATGGGTTCAAACCGTCTACTACCGCACCACCGTACGCGCCGGCGATCCATACCCGCAACCTGGGAGTCAGCGCCATGAACGACATCGCCGCAACATCTTCATCCTCGTTATCCTTACATACCTCCTTTATACCATATACGAAGTCGACTGGGAACTTCAACGAGAAGGAGACTTCTACACACATCTCGGCGTTGTCCTTGATGCCGACGAGAAGCGTATAAATTCGCGCTTCCGCCGACTGTTAGTACAGCTGCTATTGCATGGCGCATACATTCCTATGCTAACGTCAACCTCTAGCACAATCCTATATCATCCCGACAAACTACAAAACCCATCCCCCGAACAGCTGGCCGCCTCCTCCAATTACTATGTACACCTCAAAAACGCGCGGGATACACTCGTGGATCCAGCGAAACGTTACGCCTACGAGCGCTTCGGACCCTCCATGCTAGAATGGAAGAACTGCATCACCAAGCTCGACTACATAACCGTCGGGCTTAAGCAGCTCGTGCCTTACTACCTACTCAGCGCGCTCACGCTCACCGTCATGAGCTTCATGCGCTATAATGAATATGGCCGCTATGTAACTATATCCACATGCACATCTCCTTCAGAGTCCATACTGACGCATAAGACAGTGGCAATTCTTCAGCATCGCGGCCCTCCTAATATTCGAAGCCCACACCATAAGTCGTCCGACCTTTCCCCTGCCATTACGCCTACTAAACCCGCTCACACCACTCCTAAATCATGCGCCATATCTTCCCTACCAAGCGATCGCACTGGCCCGTAGGATCGCGCTATCTGTGTTCATCGCCGTTTCGCAGATCGCGCCACAATTACGCCGTGCCGCACCCGTTGCAGACACACAGCAGAGCCTCAGCGGGTTATATGCGCTCGCCAACGAGCTTGACGGTGATGCCGCGCGATTACTACGGCTGGAGACGGTGCCGTTCTTGGATGATGAGGAGCTAGAGGCACGGCTGAAGCGCCAGACGAAGGCGTGGTTGGTGCAGAATGAGATACGGAATGACAAAGGAGTTGATCAGGCGATTCGGGCCGTGTTGGCGAGACGGATGGAGGCGGAGATGGAAGGGTCGGGGACGACTGAATAACGTTGAATAGATAGAATGAAGAGTTGACAAGATTTGAATATAACGTGAAATATTTGCGTCTAGAAAAAGTTTTCGAGAGTGTACCAGTGTTGATATTGGGTCCAGAACACAAGTGCAAACTGGACATCTTACTTTTTGATTTGTGAGCTTGCTATGTGACAGCAATTCGAAGAGTAGTATTCCGCAGAATGGCAGCAGACGCTCTGTATCGTCTAGGTATACCCGGCATATACTGTCTGGGTACAAGGCACTCGATGGGAAGTAACACACTCGTTTGGAGAGAACGCACTCGATGGGAAATAACGCCTTCGATGGAAGACAACGCGCTGGACGGAACATAAGACACTCGAAAGGACATAACATACTCGATGACAGCTACAGTACTACTTGATGAGAGGAGACACATTCGGTCATCATCCCGTCGACTAAAGGCCACCATTTCCGCTAAAAAGAGGCCCAGATAACCCAGCTTATGCTTGTTGGGATATGGGGAAGAGGAGAAAATCCCAGAAATATGCAGCGCGTCCATCTCCAGAGAAGAACATATCAGACTGAGCGAAATATGTCAGCCTTCAGATCAGCTCGATATCATAGTCCACCTCATTATAGTCTAAACCTTCGTAAAATTCGCCGTCCATGAGTCCATCCACCCATGCATCCCCAATCAATCGATATCTCTTTCCCACAGGTCGCAAAACCCAAAGACAATGCGAGCCTTGCAAAGCTGCGATCACGTCACCTTTTCTTGGTTGATTCATCGCATTGTACATTCGGCCGCTGTTCGTAGTCCCCAGAGAGCGGCCATGAACGCCTGAGTGACTGTGTATATCCTTTGCATATGCATACTGATCGGATGTGAGTTCAGCTCCTAGACTGAAGCTTTGCAAAGTTGATTCATCGAGTAGAAGGGGAGCAAGATCGAGAATCAATTTGTCGCATTGCTCCAAGCAACCTTTCATTCTCTCATCGAGTACCGCTAGCACGTGGTCTTCTCGCCCGTACCAGGCTACATAACGACAGAATAGGAAGAGAGTGTAGGCGTACGGATCGACACCAGTACTTGCCTTTGATGCCAGAGGTTCCCAAGAAGGATCAGCAACCAATACGCGACAGAGCGATTTAACAATTTGGACTGTGGTACCAAGCTCTTCGAGCATCGTTATCCAACTGAGAACGTCTTGACAAAACTTTTGCATAATAGACGCGATGTTTTGCCTATCATCTATTTTCAGCGCCCAAGTAGTAGTAGCGGCCATTGATATGCCGTCCACGATACAGCCTTTCAGACTTAGCACTGAATCCGAGCTGTGGAATACGACGGTGCTCTTTAGGGTTTGTTCAGGATGCGCCTTGAAACCAAGGCCCAGAGCATTAGGATATGGATTGTATGGTATACCCAAAGCCCATGAACACTCATCTAGCAAGGAGGTCTGCCCTTCATCTCTTTGAGGCTCCTCAAATGAATCCCACTGTTGCCCAGATCTACAGGAGAAGCAAAGCATGTAGAGATTCGAAGTGGCCGTCAAGATGCTAACGGAAACATCTTGGTATAATTGATCAATGGTGTAGGCTTCGTCATAGTTCGGTTCTATTTGCAATGCTTTTGAATCGTACGAAATACCCAGCATGGCATAGATTCGATCGCGAGGGTCGCAGCAGTCGAGGTCGGGATAGTAAGCTATATTTTCAAGCAGACTTCTATAAGAAGGAGACCGTGATCTTCTGCGAAGCTGTCTTGACCGCCAAATGGAAAAGTAGTAATTACCAACATGTTCAGGGTCTCGTAAAGTGTTCGGGAAATTTTCTTGCCAGAATCGATCGATAACGTCGCCCACGGCCTCAGTTGAGTCGAGCCGATGAAGGAAGGATATCAAAGCAAGGTCATCCCAGGGGAGCAGTTGTGAGCCACAAAGTATGAAGAGCTCTGGATTGAGAAGCAGTTCTTGGACAATCCACAGTCGCTCCGTCCATTGGCCGTACACCATTTGCAACAGCCATGTCCAATCTTCAGACCGGTACCAATCTTGCCCTGATTGATTGATTTCCCCATCGCTTGATGCAAGAGCTACCGGTGGTGTCTGCACCGAGAACTCTGCCCTTCTCGAAAAGGTGTCCCGAAGACTTTTGCAGACGGCTATCAATGGCCTATTTTTGGCATAATGCTCGTTGAGCAGCCTCAGCAAGGCCATTCCTCGCTCCTCTTCTAACTTGTTTACGGGAGCAGGTCCGCAATATAGGATCACTCTCTCGGCATTCTCGTAGATCTTGCCCATGAGCGCAACCTGGTGATTTTTTTCCTTGCCGGTCTGGTCGATACAGATTTGATCAATCCAGAACGTTTTGCTTTTGAGCTGACTGGAATCCCGCAAATCATGAAGTGCATCCTTTAGGCTCGCGGTCAAGGGAATATAGCCCAGATTTATGCCAATCATATTGCGGACGACCATCTTGTGAGGCATCTCCGGGCTGCCCCAGACGTAGGACAAGGCTTGGAAGCCACCATCAGAGTATTTTATTTGGTGAATGGTGCACTCGAGCTGCGCTTTCGTCCGCCGGAGCTTCAAGATCCGGATATTGTCTGGATGTTTCAGCTCCTCGTAGAGATATTTGTGGCCAGCGTGATGGCTCCATGGTCGTGAGGCTTTTTCTTTGAGTTTGAGCATTCTTATCGTGTCAGTAACGACTAGTGATGAGATCCTATACTACGAATAAATGTTGGAGGAAGTGGTTAGAAATATGAGATGGATGAGCGGTCAGGCTGCCAAGCCAACACTGAAGCTCAAGCTGCATGCATGTGTGCATGTGCATGCCGAAGGCTGCCTTGCCCGCCCATCCATGGATGTTCAGCATGTCGTGAGTTTGAGGCTGTGCAGCCAACTTTGATGCCTCGAAAGTATGAATGGTCACCTTCTCTATCAGACTACACACCGCCCCCAACTATCAATATTATCAAACATAACCCAAAGGGATGAAGGCATAAAGCAGAACTGGGCTGACCGTGTAATGAGGCTGGCCCTTGAAAATTAGACCGGTCGCTGAGCAAGAGAACCGCTCAGGCAAATGGAATCGCTAACCACTTACGGTCCGCGTGAACAATGACAGCGTAGATCATATGTATCCGACCAGTACTGCAATACATCTTACCTCTGCTATCATATCTGGCGAATGCGTCGCTTACAGGGCATATCTTCTAGAAATAGCCGCTTCGATAGCCGACTCTTGATTCTGAACGTCAATTAGAGCACTCAAATAAAAGTCCAATCCCGAAAGACGACAAAATGCATTGGTTCAGCATTCACCAAGGCCATCGCCTGACACCTGAATCGTGAAACTCTCACCTACCGGTACGTTTCCATTCCATCGGAACATACTTCCGCCCTAGCGCAAGACTCACCGTATGATTCTACGCCTTTCTGCGCCAGCTCGGCTACGACGTTGATATGGATTAATCTCCCGATCGTCTTGCCATCTAGGCCAAAGATATCAGCCCATCATCCATGGCTTTCACGGTTCTGGCAGGAGACGTAACCGATGGAGCGCCCGAATTTTCCTGCTTGATCTTCAGCGAGCAGAGCATCTGCATGTCCAGGGGATAAGAGCGCGAAGCGCGACCGTTAAGCCAGGCTCTGGCACGCGCGGCTTGGGCGCGGCACTTTGGAACGTCTGGGCAGTGATAAAAACAAGTTGCAAGAGGCAATGTAAACCGCCAATCGACCGATGGGGAAGCGGCGACGCAAGACCGTTGGCAGACGAAACGTAGTTGGCCTCCGTGGCTGGAGCCACAGAGAAAAGCGCCGACCTAGATAATGTGAACTGGCAGCCAATCTTGACGGTTGAATAAAAGTGTGACCAAGGAGGAGGATTGCGGTCATCTGCCACGGCTTTCACTATACAAGCCAGTCACCCGTGTAGTGGTAGCCAATCTCAATATTGAGAAAGGTGAGAGGATCGTACTTCCAGAAACAGGGACGCGGCCGTTTGCCATGGCTGGTGTGTGGAGGGCAAATGACAAGGCTAGTGAATCCTCCTGATGTAGATAGTCGGCTATTCGAGTGAAGAAAGTGTCAGGATCGCATATTTGCAATACCTATGCAGCTATTCAGCCGCAGCTAATGGTATCACTAGATATAACCACTAATAGGGGCATGTCAACCAATCTAGCCTTAGGAAAAAGAATGAGAGAGGGCCGTTTCCTGAGACCGATGCAGGCTGTCAAGGCTATCTGCGATGGCTACCGCCCAGAGGATCACAGAAGAAGGTACTAGTAACACGATCAGTAAATAAGCAAATCGTAGCCAATCTCGCCATGAAGAAACCCGCAAAAAGGCGTGTTTGGAGCCTTCCATTGCAAATCATCCACGACTGATTCTGCAAGCCAAGCCCACAGCAAAAGTATAATCATCCACTGATAACAAATGCGTCACGCCCAGCCAATCTGGCCGCGAAAACCAGACAGCGTGGAACGCGTTCGTGGGAGTTGCGACGAGCAATGTTCCGCCACGACTACTGGCAAACAGCCACATCGAAAGGTCTTACTGTACATGATCAATAATGCTCTTGTTATAGCCAATCTCAGTGGAAAAAGGAGAAAGTCGTCCGCCATGGCTGGCTCAAACCGACGGATGCAATCCATTTATCCTACGCCAGCGTCGAAAAACTCCGCCGCACAGCAGCCAAAGAAAATGGAAGCTCAACGAACATGAAAGCTAGTGACGCGGGCTTTTGGTTCGATGCAAGCACAAGCAAGCATGCCAGATGAAGATGCGCAGTGATGCACGGCAACAGAAAAACTGTATTTTGCTTTAGTTTGACTGGCTTCCAGCTCGCCGGACACGAGAGAATGCTGCTGCACGATGGGACGCAAGATTTCGTTGGGAGTTGCGATGGTGCAGACGTTGCACTGCAGCAGAGTTGTGGTGAAGTGTCTGCTTATTTTGACTTTCGGTTGGTGCGGGTAAGCAGTGCTTTCTGCATGCAGTGTTCAATCTCCACAGGTGGGCCGTGTGTGCTTTGCATTTTTCTTGCGGCTCTTCGCTGGCCGTGACAACACTATAGTGCCAAAAGCTGCCCAGAGCGAGTCGGAGAGTCGCCAATTGTAAAATCAGCGGCCGCAACCAGTCCACAGGACAAATGGCGCGTTCCCATCTACCACGGTTTGAGCCGTGTTCGGATTCCCGCGACGCGTACGAAGTAGAACCCACGCTCTCCCATCGAATGCGCTGGGAACCAACGCAGCTTCTCATCCTGAAGTGCGATGGGAGACACAGTAGCCATTTATTCTGTCCATCGGCCCGCCGATTTCCACGTCTCCCTTCAAACAATCACCACCGATCGCCTCGAGCCAGAAAAACAAGAAAACGCGCCAGTATTGAGTGGGTGGGTATTGCAAGCTGCAATGCGCGATGGTAAACATTCGATCCGTGAACATCCAACCGTCCGTACTTTCGTTTCGATGCACTGATCTCTGCTCGGCCGGCGGCAAACAGGCGTTTTCTGGATTCTTGGCTCATTCTTTGCGTGGTGGTCAGGTCGTTTTTGAAAGGTTTGGATTGTTGCAGACAAAGGGTTTTTTGGCGGCACGGATGGACATAGGTGCATATGCAATGCATGCTGCAAGGCTAGGGAGAGATGCGTGAGTTGGCGCGCGCGAGAACGTGCTCATGTATACTTCTTTTCGTCTTTCCATTGTGGTTTCTTCCTGCTGTGGGCTGTTTCTGCCGGGCGATGGCTTGAGAAGCTTTTTCGCTGAAGGTAGTATTGTAAATGTCGGAAGAAGAAGAACAAGGAGAAAAGGTTGAAGGATGAGAAGGAGTTGAGGTTAAGATTGGCTTCAGGATAAGTTCAGGAGAGAGCCGATTGGCGCGTCTCAGAACGGGCAAAACGGGTAGGCCCGCCCCAAATTCTCTCCTGCCCATGACTCGGGCCAGTTATTTCTATTTTGCGAGCCTCAAAACGTCTTGATTTCTCTTCTGGTTGGCCTAAATTCAACGGTAAACCCGCTACTGCTCGTGGCGCTAAGACAATGTCTCACTTGCGGATGTCCATTGATCTGACAGCCTGCCCTCCCTCCCTAAACCACACTTTTCCCAACGTCACGCCGTCAACAGAAAAAAACATGGCAATCTCCATCTTCCTTCATTTTGGCCCTGGCGTGTTTACAAGCGGTCATAGAGACACCCTGGTTCTAAGACATGGCCTGGGACCTGGACATAGCCTGGATTGAAGAAGGATTTACTAGCTAAAGTGAAGCCAATGCATCAACCCCATTTAAGCAAATGAGCTCCGAATCCTATTGAAAATATCGTGATTATCCTCCCATGCTCTGTGCTGAGCCGATTCCGGGCCCGGCTTACCTTTCTTCTTTCCATTTGGACCGATCCATACCGCAGATTGCTGACACTTTCTAGAAGAAAATACTTTCTATCAGCCAGCCGACCCGTTCGTCGAGTATCTAGGCGGGCACAGCGGGTCAAGCGGCTGAACCCCATGTCGTTGAACGAGAGGCCAATGCCTGCCGCCCAGTTCGGCCCTTGGCCTGATACTGATTGTAAAATCTTGCTAGAATTACGTACACAAACAACAAGTAAGGTTTGTGTTGACATTTAGGAAGAGACGCGTTCCCACGGGAGTTGCCGTGAAATAAAAAATTGAAGGTTGCAGCAATGGAATTCCGTTAGATCTCGTACATATCCTCGTCCGCTAGCCAAAGTCTAGAGTAGTCTAATATACATAAAAGTGCCTCATGCAGAACCCCTCGAGAGGATTTCCAGAGGCTGGTAAGAAAGGAAAGGAAATGAAAAACTCGCGACTTTTATACAACTCAAGATATGAAAAACAGACCCGCTGAGAAGGTTCGACAGTAGCAGCCCATGAAGATTAGAGCTCTGTGCGCCCCGACCCAGCCTTTTTGCCAAAATAAACCCTTGATAGCAACTAGTAAGTAATATACTCAGACACGAAAACAAGATCCACATTAGTATGAGGCCCCCATGAAAAAGAACCATCCTTTCGGGCTCCCCGGATTCCCTTTTTCGTCAACCCTCTTTCTTGTTCGGCCGTTATATTTGCATAATTAACCATGAAAAGGTTAGAAAAGAATAATAGAACATAGACATTACAAACTAAGCCATACTCGGAGTAAATCGTGGAGAAAACCCAAAAAATGAACAGAAACCCTAAAAAACATTATATACTATGGCACGGCCGACGAATTTTTGTTGCCTGCCGTTGCAAGTCGTATCGCTATTGACGTTGGCCTCGTGAGATTTCATGGATTATTAACGTCTTCCAGGTTCGCCTCAGGGATGTCGTTGCAAATCGCCCTACTAAAACTGTCTGAAAACATTCCATAAATGGCCCCAGGATTGGCGTTTTGATAGCCGCCCGATGTGAAAAACAAGAGAGTGAGAGGAAAGGCAAAAATCTATGGGTCCAAGCGTTTGTCCGGAAAATGCTATAACTTTCGTAAAATCAAGGAGGTTGGTAGGTTATCTGGATCTTTTAGCGATAGGAAAAATGATCCAATTAACCACTCCGAAAAAAATACGACCGCGTTGATTGCATGAAGTCGTTTCGTTTCGCTCGAGAAAAGGAAAATATCCGCCAGTTTATGCTGATGCGTTTATCATTCGTTCAATATCGTGTTCTTCCAAGAACCTTGTTGCGTTGACTCTCCGGTATCCGCCTGGCCGGATCGCCCACCGGTTTCTGGAGGTGCCGATGAGCTTCCGCCTTGTGGTTCTCTCAATGAAGGTTCTGATTCGCGCCGTTCTTCCCTTGATGCTGTGTGAGGTGGGGTATTGTAGTCTTCTGATCTCCCTATAGACCCAAATGGCTGGGGGTTTACTGCGCTTGGCGTTTTGCCTGGTCGACCTCGTTTCCTTTTGCCGCTAGAGTTCGATGTGCCACTAGATTCTGCTCGGGAGGCCTGTCGTGGGGTTGACATGGTTGCACCAGGCTGTAGCGGGGCTGGTATTACAGGACTTTGAGGGACACTATGAGGCGCGCTTTGCGGTACAGTTGGAGAAATTTCGGAAGACGGCATTGGCTGTTGAGGATGGCCATAAGTAGCGGGAGACTGCAAATATGCCATAGGTCCTGGATGTTGCGTCTGTTCCATTCTGGCTGCCGCAAACATGAGACGCCTTTCCTCTTGCTCTTTTTTGGAAGGTCGTCCGCGCTTCTTTCTCTGTTCTGTAGGCATGTGAGGACCGCCCATTGGCGACAAAGGAGTTGAATGTGTCGGGCCTATGGGTCTGGTGGGGCCAACCGGTCCAGCCACTGGTTTGGGTGCTATTACACGACCATGCTGAGTTTGTGAGTCTACTTGCAAAGACCTTTTCAAAGGAGGCGGATTCATTGGATAGTATGCGTTAGCTCCCTGCCTTGAGAAATTATCGAAGGCATGCTGGAAAGACCGAAGAGACCTCCCTTGATCTTTTGTTAGCTCAAACTGAGGTATAGAGAAACAATACATACCGCCAGGTAACGGTATCTCATCCCATGCCGGGACGATTCCATTATTTGTTATATACTCATGTAAGATGGTAGAGGCTGATTGGACCGGTTGCTGAAGTGGTGGACGCCGAGCTTGCTGAAGTATTTCACTGAAAAGATGAACCTAAGTATCCATGTCAGTTTTGTGGCAAGTTTGGATGAAAACAGAAAATGAGGCAAAACGAACCCATTCTCTTTCATCAATAGGCTGAAGTTCCTCGGAGCGCCAGGATTGCGGAGGCTGCGGCGGGGGTTGTGGGCGATTCGGATTCATGTCGGCAGGAGAAATGGGCGAGGGAAAGGAACGAAAGCTACCAGGCGGAAAGTGCTGTAGCGAGGCCGGCGCAGAAGTACCAGATGCTAACGAAGTGACAGAGTTTGCGGAAGCAAAACTGGGGCTGGCAGTAGTCGAACGCTGAAGATAATGACTGGACGGAGAAGGTACAGACCCAAGCAAGGAGGTCGGAGGCGAATGGGAAATGCTGGAAAGATGAGAGGAAGTCGAAAGGGTAGAGAGGCTTGGGAGAGTGATACTGTTAGGGATGGAGCGATGATACGCTCCAGAATCTTCAGCCAGAACGAGAGGCATGCAGTACAATAGCATTAACTGAATAGTGTTTGGATGATGGGACAAAGTTCAAGGCAGGAATAGAGGTTGTACTAATGCCTGAACCGCGCCTGTAGACAGAGGAAACGCGAACAAGCGAATGACCGGAATAACGAAGGAGTTGAACGATAGAAACAAGTAGCAATTAAGTAGCAAAACGAGCGACTGATAAGGAGCAGGAATATTAAGGTCCAGGAAGAATTGAAGATGGCAGAGCGAACATGTTCGCCCCGAGCAGCACCCGGTGGAGAATGATGCTTGAGAAAGGGAATGTAAGAGCTCAGCAGCTATCACGGAATTCAGACGACCAACGAGTCCATGAATTAGCAGAGTTAAGCAGGGTCAAGTCTCGAGCCGGAAAGAAAAGCCAGCTAGCGAATGGCCGTGGAGGCTACCGAGCCTTTTCGAGATGATGCAGCAGGACTGTAGGTCTGAGCTGGGAGCCAATGGATGAATTGACAAGAGTAGGAATTAATGGAGAGCTTGTAGAACAACGCCCAGGTGTGGCCTCATGCAGTAGAACGAGTTCCGTGCAGCCCGTGTGCATGCAGTAGGCCTGCAGGTCCCAGGAGTGTCGGACGTGGTTATTGAAGACAGGCTGGGGAGCAGATTATACCAGTAGGTGACGCAGGTGGAGTTGAACCTGCAGATGGGAATTAATCAATAGAATATTACGGTCCTCTGGGGAGATTTGAGTGGATGAGAAGAGATGGTAAAAACTGAAGATGGAGATGGTGTTGGTGTTGTTAGTTTTTTTTGGAGCTGTGAGCACCAAAGAAGGAAGGAGCAGTCCAGCACTCGACCAGAGCTGGGAAGGCGCGACCTGCGGGTGTAGACTGCCTTTTCTGCCAACTGCAGCAGCGATGGAGGTTACGTTGAAATGAGGAAAGTGCAGCCCAGCCACATAGAAGAAAAGAGGAGAAGACGTCTTGAGGTCTTGATGATAGAGACCAAAGAAGAATGGGTCGCGAGCTTCAACAACCTCCAGCAACCATTTTGATGGGAGGAGACAAGTCGTGGAACCTGCTCTGTTGGGAGCTTCAGTCGTCGCCAGCCTGAGCCAAGCCAACAAAAACTAACAAGCTAACCACCACCACACTGTCCACACTGTCCACACTGGCAAGCTTAGAAGCACAGACATGGCTTTTGGCAGGCAATTGAAAATGCAGGCATTTTTAGCACCGCCAGCAGGCATCGCCAGTAATATCCACAATATTAAATCCCCCATAATCGATCCTTTTTGCTTGTAAATGTACCAGACAGTCTCAGGCCCTTATAAACTGCGCGATCTTTAGCGCTGAACCTCTTGCTCCATCGCTACTACTTGGATACATACGTACCTACTCTCTATTACTACCGTATTCAGTAGTTCTCGACACTTCTCGTACCTTTTTCTACAAATCATAGGGCATATTGATATTATATCTGACCTTAAATTGATCCTAGCCACATCATTCGGGCCTTTACAGGTGAATCTAACATAGATCAAGCTCACTACTTTCCTAGGTAGGTCTGGAAGGCTGGAAACTAGCTGGTAGTTTCGCTTCTCCCCAATTAAAACCATATCGACTCCTCTAAACTGTCCCTGTCGGAAGTTGCTATTCCCTGAATTCCCTAGCTTAGTTCGTCGAGGTTGCTTGTGTTTCCTTACCAGGCTACCCGGTTTCCAGCCTTCTCCCGAGTCCACAGCTTCCATGCCCAATCAATTTCACAGCTTGTATCCATGTCGTCGCTCACAGTTCTGACCAGATGATGCGGGCTACTGTTTGTGCTGCCATGAACCCTGGCCGGTGAATACTGAGCAGCACTAGAACAAACTCTTTGGACAAGACCGCATCTCGTCCTATCGCGGAAACTCGCTCTCAAAGTCGATCCGGTGCGAGTGTGACAGTTTTCTCTGAACCACTAACGGGAACTTTCAGGAAGCTGGTTGCCAGTCGTTGTTGAGCCTCTTGTTACACTACTGCGCCGCCGAACTTTTCCAAAAGCTATTCTAGAAGACGCAATCTGGGGGGAGCTAAAAAGAAATGCCCGTGGGCCGTCACTGAATCAGTTCAGTCTCGAACCGTCATTGGTTCGAATCTGTCCTGATCTGGTCTGTTACACAATACGGATCGGGGAATACTGGTTTTCTTTTTCCTTCTCCTTGCGGTTTCACCATTTCCACTTGTGTATTCTTGATAATCCTACTCGATCCCGAGAAATCGGTTGAAATGCGACGCTCAAACACTGAGGCTTTGAAAAGCCATCGGACTATCTTCATCGAATGATCTTCATCGAATGATCAAGTGTATCTGCAAACTCAGAGCAATGAAGTGTTGCTTGCGAATAAAACAAGTCAAAATGTAGGACGGACACTAATGTAATATGCAACAGGCTGCAGCAATGTACGCAATGCGAATCAGTTCCAGGCCAACTGACAGCAGAAGACATATTTGAGCTCGATCGCCCATAACCACTGCCGCATTCCTCGACATACATACATGTACATGTACATGTACAGCGCTGAGCGAGAGCAACTCGTGTGCATGCAGCTACTGTACATTTGAACCGCTCTTCTATTGGATGTTGAAAGACAGCACGACAAAGCCTACATCAAGATCCCAGCACCATCTCTCAACCTTCCCGCGGTCCGATCCGATCAACTGCCTCCATCTTTTCATACTCCACTAATCACTCGCCAATCATTCTCCAATAATCACAAACCTTGCCTGCTGCTGCTGAAACAATTAAGCAAGGTTCAAAATGCA
This sequence comes from Microthyrium microscopicum, assembly GCA_010405405.1. Classification (NCBI taxonomy): domain Eukaryota; kingdom Fungi; phylum Ascomycota; class Dothideomycetes; order Microthyriales; family Microthyriaceae; genus Microthyrium; species Microthyrium microscopicum. Next base: position 2,470,364 of record MU004233.1, on the reverse strand, counting down.
ACGTCCAGCACAATTCGAGCAAGCTGCTGAACTCCAACTCCAAGCCGTACCTAATCCTATCCTATACACTCTCTTCGCCCCCAGCCATTAACATATTCTACCCAGATCACCGACAACACCACAACCACCACCACACCCTCATCCCCATCAACCACCCTCCTCACCACCGTATTCTCCATCTTCTCCCGCCGCTCCACACCCACACCCAAACCAACACCGTCTCCCCTCCCACGCACCCCATCATCTCATCTCACAAACCCACCCGCCTCCATAGTCCTCTACCTAGCCTACGGCTCCAACCTCTGCGCCGCAACCTTCCAAGGCAGCCGCTCCATCCGCCCGCTCTCCGCCGTCCCCGTACGCGTCCCTGACCTCACGCTGACATTCACGCTACCCGGCATTCCCTACGTCGAGCCATGTTTCGCCAACGTCGTGCGCCGCGGGTCCGCGAGCAAGGAGCTGGTGGGCGTGGTGTATGAGATTTCGAGGGCAGATTATGAGCATGTGATAGCGACAGAGGGCCCGACTTACGAAGTGTTCGAAGCGACCTGTACAACACTGCCCGCATCAACAGCGTCCTCCTCATCGGGCGCAGTGACGTTCTTAGCGCATACACTCCTTGCGCCGCCTTCGCCTTTCCGCCCTTCCACGTACGCTCCGCACCCGAGTCTTCGCTACATCAATCTCCTGCGCCTTGGAGCCGCCGAGCATGCACTACCAGCAGCCTGGCAGACGTATTTGGCCGGCCTGCCGCACTATGAAGCGCGGACGCGAGGGCAGCGGGTCGGGCGGGTAGTGTTCATAGTGCTATGGGGACCAGTGATGTTGACGAGTTTGCTGGTCAGGCGGATATTGCCAAAGGCGGGACAGGGGGCGATGAAATGGATCTTGGCGAAGGTGTTTGGAGGTATGTGGTGGAGTTATGACTGGGTGTTTAAGCCGGTATTTGGGGAGGGTGAGAGGGCGATTAAGGAGAAGGGGAAGGGGAAGGAGGAGTAGAAAAGAGAAACATCGAAATATTGATCCTGATGTTGGATGGAATGAATGAGACCTGGATGATATAGTAGATCATCTTTGGAGAATGTGGATAGGAGAGTCATTTCCAAGGACTGGAAAAGATGGAGAAGAGGGTCAGCATTACAAAAAATCCGGTTTCACGGGCCATAGGAATGTGTTATGCACAGAGATAAATAGTTCCAGTGCCAGAATAAGAGTATAAAATGGTTTGATAAGCAAAAGCTAGGTATAGTTGGAAAAAAAGAGCATTCTCTACCCCTGAATACCCCTGACAACCTAGGATAGAAATATAAACAAGTTCATCTATCACAGCAAATTGACAAGACAAGTATCAAAGCCAAATCTGAGAATATACATGAAAGGGGCGCACAATGTTTACGCCAGAAGACGGTTTACAGACTAGGTTCAAGAAAAGAAACGAAAGACAAGCAAAACTGTACATACATCACCCCAGTGCCGTCATTCTCTATCGAACAGAGCAGTCGGAACACTTAATCCAGCACTCGGCCAGCAGTTGCGCTCGTACTTCTATCCTTAGTCTGCACCTTCTTCAAGCCTACACCGGCAGTGATACCGGCCAACAACGCACCTCTGCCGACACCGCCTGCAGGTGGTCCAGATGGAGCTGGCATCGGCGGTGGTGGAGGTGGTCCACCAGATGGCAACGGTGGTGGAGGTGGTGCACCACTACTTGGCAGTGGAGGAGGAGGTGGTGGTCCACTGCCCGGAGGCGGTGGCGCACTAGACGGCGGAGGAGGTGGTGATGTTGGGCTCTTGCTGTCCATGGCAGAGAGTGGACGCGGAGGTGCCATGGTGCCGAAGAGCAACGAGGCAAGCTGTTTCGCACCGCCGCCAATAGGCGCGTCTTCTTCGTCCGAGGAGGATTCGTCGACAACGGACCAGTCATCATCATCGCGGGCCTTGAGGCGGGCTGCACGGGTTGCGGTAGGGGAAGTGTCGCCGGGTGTGGACTTTGATTCTTGCTGGGCGAGACGATGGAATGGGTTAGTGGATTCTGATGGGGGTTGGACGGAAACGGGTGGGATAGTGGGAACAGTGGCTGCGCTCTCGGCTTGCATCTTTTTCAAGAAAGGATTCTTGGTTTCTGTGTCCACTGAAGGGGTGATGGAAGGCTGGGTTGAGGAGGTGCTTCGAGGTGGAGATGGTGCCTCGGAAGCTGGAAGAGGAGGAGCAGGAGGAATGGAGACTGGAATTGCAGGTTGTGCGGGAGGAGTAAGCTCTTGACTTGCGGTTGGGTTTGTTCCAGTTGGCGTAAGTTCCTGGGGAGCATCGTCGTCAGAGGAAGAATCATCATCGTCTCCTAGTCCCTCAAGTTGCAGCTGGAGTTGTCTCTCACGCTCCTTGGCAGCCTCAATCTCGGCCTTTTGAGCGGCAAGACGAGTCTCGCGTTCCTTTTCTGCCTTCTTTTCCGCCTGTCTACGTTTCTTCTCTTCCTCTTTCTTGAGCTTGCCTTGCCGCACTTGCTCCTCGAGGGCACGTAGACGAGACTCTTGAGCCTCCTTTTCTCTAGCGAGCTCGTCTTCTTGATGACGCTCTTCATTTCTGTAATCTGTTAGCGATACATCGAAAATTACTTTTAGATGTAAAACGTACTCTAGACGCTTTGTTTCAGCTTCTTGTGCGACCTGCTCCTCTCTGATCTCTTGTTCCACTGCTCGTTTAGACTCGACGGGAGCCGGAGCAGTAGTATGTGAGCCTCCCTTTCGTGTTGGCGGTGGCGGCGGCTTCTTCGCCTGCTTGCCAACTGAAGGTGGTGCGATAGTCTCGTCGGCGAGTCGACGTTGTCTCTCCTGTTCCCGCTGAGCATCTTCTGCCTCGGCACGTTGACGCTTCTCTTCCTGCTCTTTACGTTCTCGCTCCGCTCTTTGCTGGGGTGTTTCTCCAACTTTGGTAGGTTTGATACCCAGAGCAGCAAGCCGTTCGGCCATTCGTTGTTCTGCTTGCTGCTTGATATATGCAGCTCGTTCTTCCGCAGTCCGGTAAGATGCGTATGATGGTGCGGCACCAGATGATGCAGCAGGAGGTGGGGTTGCTGCTGGGGGCGCCGAAGTTGCAAATGAAGTAGACCGATTCTCAACAGGAGAGGGGCGACTGTCACGGGCAGCGGGCTTTCGGCTCTTTGCTGATTCACTCGATCGCTGAAGCTCAAAAATGAAATCGCGAACCTCTTCTTCAACTCCAAGTCCATCTTCCCATCGACGTCGCTCATGATCCGCAGATGAGCTCGGGGCACCATCCTTTAAGCTGTCTTGTAGAGACTTTCCAAAAGTGGATACGCCCTCTTCAACATCTTTGACCATGCGCTCGTTTTTCTCTCGTTCGTCTCGGACTCGTTGACTCTCGGCCTCAAGTCGCTGAGCTGCCGCAGCTGGATCGTCGCCGGTTGCAGGTGCTGCCTTTCCGGTGAGCGCGGCTGATCGCTGTTGCATTAGAGCCTTAGCGCGAGCCCGGAGACGATCGTTCTCCGTGACAGTGCCTCCAGGTCCGGTGCCAACGAGAGGGGCCGAACCAGGATGAGCCTTTGCATCCTTGAGGCGGAAGAGTTCAAGCTGGGCATCTGCGATGGCACGTTCACAGCGACGAACTTGCGAAGCCAAATCTGGGAGTCGGTCATTCATCGTCTGGAGCTGGCGACTCAACTGTCGACGCTCAGCATCAGATCCACCACTAGAAGCCTTGGAGGCATTTGGGTGATTATCAAGTTCTTCCTGGGCGCGACGAATGCGGCGGAAAAGCTCATCAGCATCACGTCGATCTCTTCGATCCAGAGTTTCATCCTCTTCGGCTTGATTCTCATCGTTAAAGTCGATAGCATCGAGAAGGATCTGTTTCTCCTTAATAAGCTTGCGCAACTGATCGCCCGACAGCTCAGTGTCTGAGTTAGGAGAGCCCGGCGCAGGTGAAGGGGTTCTTCCATCGGCTCCCATCCGACGTCTTGCGCTTGATCGATAGCCTACGTGATCATCATCGTTTTTGAATACTGTTCCGTCCGCCTTTCCATCCAAAGGACTGCCTTGTCGAAATGATTTTGATTTCAAGTAGCTGACACCGGTCCGCTGGGGTTGCAAGAAAGCGCCTGTATTTTTACGATGCTCGGCATCGCGCTGCAGCATAGATTTGACCGTACCAATAGAATCATTCAGATTACGAGTCGAAGGAGGCGTAAGCTCCGGTGGTAGACGATTAGGTACGGGATACCCATTGAGCTTTCGATAAATCAAATGCATGGCGACAGCGAATTCGTCCAGATTCAGTCTTCCCTTGTCGTTGACATCTGACAAGGTCCAAACTTTCATGAGATCATCCTTTGCAAGACCACTCTGACCAAATATTTCAATGGCCTGATCGCCACTAACATATCCTTTTCCGAAACCATCCCAGGCCTTGAAAATATCATCATAAATCTTCTTTTCATCTTTGGTGACAGCCCATGGGATGGTTGCATTGCCACTCAATCCAGCTGACGACCAGCCACCTTCACGACCAGTTTGAGGCATCATTTGGGAGTGCAATGCATCAATGTTGGGTAGTCCAGATGCTGGAGCATTAACAAGACCCCACTGACCAGGAGCACCTGTTGGCTGAGCATTGAGAGGCGCAACCGGACCAGCGCCATAGCCAGTTGGCATGGGTGGTATAGGTGGACGCGGACCATTGTATCCGGTAGCCTGAGGCATGCCAGTATAAGCCGTTTGCTGCGGCTGTAAGCCAGTGGGTTGCATTGGCATTCCTGTAGGTTGTTGTGGCATTCCAGATTGTCCAGGATATCCAGTGAATTGCTGTTGCATCATACCAGTGGGTTGAGATGAAAGTCCTGCTAGAATCTGCTGATTCGAGACTTGTGGCTGTGGCTGCTGAATGACCGGAGGAGAGCGGTTTGATTCGCGAGAGTCAAAAAAGTTCGGGGCATTGCCCTGTATTGCTGGTAGTGGCTTTTCATCGGGAATACCAAACGAAATAATGTCAACCATGCTAGACACCTCATTCCTTACCCTCTCTGGAAGCGACGGGGGCATCTCCTTGCCATTCAGCTTCAAGTTGCAGAGATACATGGCCAAAGCAAATTCCGGGAATAGAAGCTGACCCGACTTGGTGGTATCAGACAATGTCCATATATGAGCTAGCGCATCCCCAGTGAGCTTTGAACGCATGAGCAGTTCTCGTGCTTGATCGCCTGTCATAGCCTGCCCATCCGCAACTGCAGACTTGAAGAGCTGCTCAAACTTGGCCTGATCTGAAGCAGTTATAAACGACAATCGTATGTTCGGAATCTTGGACGATCGAGTTGCGGCGGGAGCGGGTTTTGACGAGCTAGACGAGCTTCCCCGGAATGAATCAGCCATTTGTGCAGATGTCATACCCGTTGGCTGTGGTGCCTGCCTCGAAGCACTATTCGGGGGAGGAGGTTGGATGGCATGTGTAGGGGTCTGTTGAGTTGGTGGTTGTGGTTGAAAGCCTGTTGGCTGTGGTTGTTGCGGTTGCTGCTGCTGTTGGTAACCAGTCGGCTGGGGAAGCTGTTGCTGCATTGGTTGTTGGAATTGCGGTTGCTGTTGAGCGCCATACTGCTGATATTGCTGGGTTGGTTGTTGCTGTAAGGGCAGCAGTGGTTGAGCAGTTTGCTGCTGTTGAAGAGGCTGCTGAGGGTAGCCGGTAAATTGGCTCTGCAGAGGAGCACCATATCCGGTCGGCTGGCCATACATCGGCTGCTGCTGCTGTTGCTGTTGTTGCTGGCCATATCCAGGCTGCTGACCATAAGGAGCGCCCGGTTGCTGCTGTTGAGGCTGCTGAGGTGCAAATGGCGATGGCTGGCCAGGCCGAGCGGAGTTGGAGCCGCCCAAATAGGAATTAGAGCCAGAAAACATTGCAGATGGCGAGCAATACAGGCAGGATGAAAAGGGTGACGCGAATGAGGTTATGGAGGATAAAGTTTGAAGATCGCGAAGTAGTAGATGGAACCTTGGGAGCTTCACAGTTGACGTTGAACCTGGGCGACGTGGCTCGGGCGCGTGGCGCTTTGGTCCAAGCGTTAAGGTTCCAATTGCATTTCTTCGTCTTTCCACGCCATCTCCAATTCTCCATCCTCACTCTCACTTTGTTTGTTACTTTGAGAATGAAATCTGTCCATTATTCAATCGTTGATCATGCTTTAAACAGAGAGCAATCATTCGATACTGTAGTCGTCACCTCTTCAGTACCCGTTCGTAATGGATAATGCAAGAGCAAGGAACTCATCAGGCATCCATACTCGAACGCATCACTAATTCACTATATCACCACCCCTCTACGGAGCATGAAGTGCCCTGGAAGTTTAATGCGTGGGCAGGGCTCATGTCTTTCAGGCTTCCTCGCTCACCGAAGTGATGCTTCGAGGACCTCACACGTAGAGCTTACAGCATCAGTAACAGGCTAACTACTGGTAGCCGCTCAATGACCGTGATCGCCCCAGTCGGATTATCTTAAGATTATGAGATCCGAACCCTATCGAAGCTTCAGAGTTTGCAATCGTGTTGGGTTCAGTATGTTGGTTTTAATGAGGCTGTCGTGTCAGCATGTTGTGCAGTACCAAAGTGTTTCGATGGTAGCTTAGCACCTCATTTTTACCCGATTTTTGATGATACCGAATTATTAAATCGCCGAAACGCCAAGGGCATCTTTTAAATGTCAAAGTGAGCCGCTCGGATAGATAAGTACGGATACTCCCATCAACTACGATATTTGCCACCTCCACTTATTTCGAAGAAAAGGCTTCATTCATTAGTGAGAGAGTACGATGGGAACCACAGCAGTCACTCTTTTAGAAGTTTTATGGCAGTCATCGTTATCGATGGCAATACTCATCTTAGCAGCCCCCTTAACTCAACACCAGAAAGAAGTTAATGGTAGCCCACCCAAGTCTGGGCCAATCCGAGCATCTCCCGCAGGTTTTATAGTGGTAAATGTCAAGACTTGAACCACTACATTGAAGCATGCTTCGCACACGTATTTAAGGCGAACCTCTTCCCAACTTTCTGTGCTCTTCTCGGTATTGGAAGTATTTCCTGGTCCTAATAATGTCAGCGCAACAAGATGAACTCATTTCTTCCTCCTCGTACTGTTGGTTATAAGCAGGAGAGCCGGCCGACATGCGTCTACATGGGTTTGGGCCACTCCTTCGTTCTTACTACTGCACCAGGGCAGTTCCCCGAATACTTTCCAAATCCAAACGGCGGCGCTTTTCAATCAAATAGCAGCTACAGGAACCACAAGTGGCTAGATGTCAAACCAGATAATGGGAGCAAGCAAAGACACGAAAGTGATACTGGATTTGCAGAAGAACTGACCGCTGCTGAGCCAGGTACTCTGGAGCTTGACCAAAGTATTTCTAAAGTAAGCCTTTGGCTTGCAAATGTGTCATTCTACATTCCGACCCAAGAGGAATGGTCAAGTTTCGAGGCAAACCCAAAGCAGCCTCCAGCGAGCTTTGGTCAAACAGATTTACGCTGTCCATCATTCATTGCATCAGAGGAATGGCACAATAGCTCCGAAAGTGTGCTCTGGAGGCTACCTGACGAGCTTTTGTTAATGATCAAGTAGGTTGCACTGTCTCGATAAGAGACTGGGATAAACGTCAGGGCTGATCAACTATTAGACAACATCTCACGCCTGTAAGCCTCGTACACATGCAACGAGTATGCAACCAATTCAGAAGGGTTTTCTCAGCACCAGCGAATTTTGCTCTTTCCGACATAGAAAAGTGCCGGATCAAATGTCAGGAAGAACGGGACTTACGACTACAGATTCAGACTCAATATCACTGGAATGAAAAGGTCTGGGAAACCGCAGACAACTGCTTTGGCTGTCTGGCTCTGCATGAGCCAAGTCAGTTTCCTAGACATCGTAAATCCTGGGCTACACTACAACTATGTACCGGTCTACATGGTGAGTCAATTTTATTTCTGGTCGGTCAAGCAATGTACAAAGTCAATGACAAGCTCCCATCAACGACGATGGCTGCCATCGCACTCGATAATGAGAACATGCTTTCATTCCCAGCGCACTCGATAAAGAACGTGCAACTCTGCGCTTTCGATGAAAGATATAACATGAGATACTAGAGTGTACTCGATGGTGGATATCGCCTTTGACGGGAGTATTTTATCACATTCGTCGGCCTATTGACTGGACTTCCGTCTATTAGCGGGAACAAATAACATATGAATGATTATGAAGATTGAGCTTCGCTGACATAGTTAGGTTCCATTTCTATCTGCGAGCATATGTCGCTATCTGCTCACTGCGTTCTCAACGGCTCTCGAGAATTCGGCAATATGATCATATCCTGTCAGAAGGACCATCACTCTGATGCTGACCGCGCCTTCTTGTTCAGATCGCACGATGCTCCTACTATAATCTATGTCAACAGTGCTATAGGCCCAAAAATCGCGATCAGGCAGCCTCATCTGCTGTTCATCCTCGGCCAGCTAGAGTTTGCTACTTCAGCAAGATTATCTCTCGCCCTGTATAAGCTGGATGCTGTAATATGCCCGCACATGCGTACATCTAGCGACCGTATACTCGAGTTTGTACAAAACTATCAACCAGGTAAATTCTCCAGGTATTTCGACCAGATTTGGAAGGACCTGTACATAGGCGAAGAACGTTGGATGGTCCATGGCCGTTGTCTTTCACCTCAATGCCATACCAGGTATGGTCTTCGGCGGAACTTCAGTCAGTCTCCGAAATTCAGCGACGCTGTAATATTCCAAGTAGAACGCGTAGCTGAAGCGGATCCAACAGACCCTTCCTGGATGCACTTACGCGGTAGTGAAGCAGAAGCCAATGTGGTGGAAAATTGCGAGTCTTTTCAGAAAGCACAATGTCGCGGGCCATTTTGTGCAAGTAGACACCAGGGACTGATAGTCACTGCTGATGACTAAATTGCTTGGACACGTAGGATATAACGTTTTTTTCCTATCAATTTCATATTACCTTCCAAGGTTCTTATTGGAGATTCCCATCCTCATCAAAGAGGCGCATCGTGCATTCATTAGAGGATTCATATCCTCGATGACTTACATAACTGGATGCCGGCTATTAGATCTTCGGTGGTTTGGAATCAATCATGGGTTCCAAGAATTGTTGAGATAGGATTCGAGATAGGATTCGAGATCGGGATGACTGAAAGTAAAGTGCGATTTTAGATCAAGCGGCATCTTGATATTGCCCTATGCCTGACGCTCATCCTCGTGAGTAAGCTGAAAGGCAACAGAATGTTGTTGGCTCGGAGGGAAACTATTAACGAGATCTTGTCATTGGTAGATTGCTCCGCGTCAAAGTTCGATTGACCTGCTAAGATCAATCTCGTCCCTCAATCCTGGCTAAACATGATCATTCTTTGAATGCTCCATATTGATGCTACGTGTAGCTACCCGTATCAAACAATATTTTGAGCAAGTTAGTTAAGTAAGTTGAACACTCGCTTGGATTCTCCTTGTTCTTATTACATGCTCAATCTATTTTGACAGCTATTTCGAGCGGCATTGCTGGTATAAAATCTAAGAGATATCTGCGTCAAAAAGCAGTTTTCATTATTGCATCAATATGCTGACCTATTCCCTACTTCTCATAGGAGTAGTTTTTAGCGGTATCGCGATATCATCGCAAAACATTACCTCACCCCCATCTAAATATGGAATCGTGGTTTTCCCTGGTTTTCAAGCTCTTGGTAAGTCAGCCAAACTTGGAAGTCGTCAAAGATGTCCGATACTAACAGCTAAAGATGTCTTTGGACCTCTTGATGTGCTGAATATGCTCTCTTTGGAAGTGGACATAGATTTAGTTGTTTTGGCTGCTACAAAAGACCCAGTGTCTACACGCACACCGCGTGCTAGACCCGGCACGTCGTTCGCAGAGTCACTTGCAATCACGCACACTTTTGAAGACGCACCAAAAGATCTCGAAGTGCTTCTGATCCCTGGAGGTTTGTGCCAAAAGCTCCTTCAAACTTACACTCACTCACCAAAGCAGGTTATGGAACTCGTGTCCTTAACCAAACTGCTCCAGTGAGAGAATACATCAAAAAAGTCTTTCCCAATCTGCGATATGTCATCACTGTCTGCACGGGAGCAGGGTTATTCGCCCGCACTGGCTTACTTGATGGTCGTCGTGCGACTGGCAACAAAAAATATTGGGATTGGGTCGTTAGTCAGGGTCCAAAGGTTCAGTGGGTGCCAAAAGCACGATGGGTGGAGGACGAAACTGCTGGCCAAATACCAATCTGGACCTCATCTGGTGTGTCGGCTGGATTGGACGTAACCTTTGCCTTTGTCAAAAAACATTACGGGGAGGACATTGCTTCGGGCATTGCAAACACTTTGGAGTATGAGAGGCATTTGGATTCGACTTGGGTAAGCTTTTTCCGTCGTAAACATACAACATTTTGCGTTTACCTGCAGTGTTGTTATACAAGTTAACTTTTATAGGACCCATTTTCCGCCGTTTGGAATGCCACCTGGAATCCGAAGAGCTAATTTCAAGCCTTAATAGGGCATTCTTCACTCCGTGAGATTTGTTACTGCAGTCGAGAGATCCTTGATAGTTGCCAACTGGTGGACAAAATATTTGGCCTGCCCCCATCAACTTCAATGGCTTCCACGAACGGTACTAATAGGAGACGCTATATTTTCCATCGCGTTTAATAAACTGAGCTAGTATAAATACCCTTTATTGGAAATAAAGCACTCGATAGCAAAGCGTGGCATGTGGGAGCCATCGAACTCGATGGGCGCAGGCCAATTATTTTGTCCACAGGTTGGTTGCATTGCTCACATCTCCGAATACAAGGCCACCTTGGTAGCTATTGAACTTATCTTAATCAAACTACTGGTTCTCTCAGAAATATCACAAAGCTTGCTCTACTTCAAGTTGTCTAAAGGAAATAGAACAAGATACATCCTAGACGTAGCCCAATTTCAGCTAGAGTGCTGTCTCCATTCGGTCGCTGAGCTGGTCAATCGCACCGCCAAAATGATCCTCATCATCTTCATCGTCCAGCATCAGATCCTGAAATGCGTTTCTGTCCGAATCCAAAGGTCGAGGCAACGAACTTAATGGTTCCAAGTTCCAAGTATCCTGTAACAGCCCACAAAAGACCCCAACGAGCACTGCAATCAACTTCATTCCAAAGTCACTTGCCTCCAAACTATCTGACGGACATGTGAGTCCGAAGGGCATGAAACCAAGCTGCCTTTCCTTCGTCTTGATGTCTTGCGCCGTATCGCCATGACAGTAAGCTTGTCGAAGCTGTCGCCATCTTTCGGGGCGGAATTCCAACGGGTCTCCAGGAGCAAGTAATTCTGAACGATGACATTTAGTAATATCGGTGAAGACTTCGCTGTCTCCTGCTGTCACCTGACGACGGACATGTCGGATTGGGGGGTGCAATCGCAGTATTTCCTTAATGATATCAGCAGGTGGTATCTTGTGTTCCTCGTCGTCGTCTGTATCCCAGATTCTTTCACCATCTTCTTCAGGTCCCACGAAAGACTGTAGAGACTCCTGCCACTTTGGCGAGTTTTCAGATGGAGTGAGTACTTCTATCACACCACGTAGAACGACTGTCCAGACGTGTTCGTAGGCTGGGATTAGATAGTTCATTGGATTTATGAAGGGAGCCAGAGGATCGTAATCTGTGTCAGGTCCTATGACAGTTCTCAGAGCCGCGTGAAGGGCTGTTTGATCTTTCCAATTGAGCGGAGTAGCTGGTGGCGCAGTGGTGGCCGCGTTTGTTAGCCGATTCATCTCTCGTGCGATGAATAGAAAATCGCTATAAAATTGCTCCACGCGCTGATGCCATTCCTTTATAGCTATATCAAGGTCGATGAAGCATCTGAACGAGAGCTTCAGAGTCATGAACTGAATAGCTTCGGAGACATTTATGGGACTATCGCTGTGATGCTGTAAGTATAACACTTCCTCAGCATATATCTCTGCGCAATGAATCAGTTCTTCCCAGCCACCCCTACTGTCAATATCCTGGTCGCTTGCTGACGGCGTTCTCGGTTCAACCAATTCTCGCATCTTTTCTTTGATCTCATCGTTGAAGAAGCTCCTTGTACCTGGGCTGTCTGTACTGAAGGAATTATCAACACCAAAAGACTCCGATTGTCTTTGGTACGAATTTGCTCGAGCAGCAAGCCCTTGCTCCATGTGGTCATATGTCTGAATAGTATGATCATTTCCCAGAAATGAGTGGTATAGTAGGAAGTTCCTCGTTTTGGCAACCAACTCTCGAGCTGCGTTCGCGTCTTCCTCACGGGTCTCGTAGAAAACTCGGTAAGGATTCAACATTGTACTCTAGAGTAAAGTTTGCAATGTGATTCTACAATCTCTTATACAGCGGACAACATTATTATATCTCTCGAGACATGGCATTGAAATGGTGTTCAGAAGACAATTAGCTCGCCAGATGATTTCACCAATTGAGCTAGCAAATAGGCGACACAATCAACCCATAGGTCGTCAATGAGAGCATAATGAAATGCTTTTTAGTTCTGATTGTCAGCAAACCTAATGGCTATGAAGTTATGGAAACAGCTTGCATGAGTGTCGAAAATCTATCACATCCAGCACTAATTAGAAAAGGTGGATGGCAAACAGAAGTGCTTTTAGCAAGAGATATGAAGTAACTTAACACCGTCAATTTGAGTTAACCTCTTACTATCCATAACTTCGTAGTAAATTGGTTGGAGTCTTGTTTGGGGATGATTTTCAATTAGGCATGAATTTTCCTCCAGTCTTCTGACCCATATGCTCCTTTTAACGTGTGATTTGCAACGGTGCTATATGCAGATCTGAATGTCCATGATTTCGGCCTATGTACGGAATACGATCTGCCGGGTTGGTTCCTTGAATCTCATGAATGAATGATATCATACTGAGCGTTTGCCATGGCCATTCCAAACAACTATGTCGCTCAAGAACTTGCCGACCCTATGTCGTGGCCCGAATTTCTAAACCTATCTAACCCTCCAGAACAAACAACGCGCCGTCCCAGCCTTTCAAAGCATGTCAGAGATCCAGAACAATCCGATCTTGCAGCGCGAGTGTGCACAGCAGCCTAACGCCTACGAGTCGATACTGCAAGAGGCAACGCTTCATCAGACCGAGCCGACCAAACGCATATGACCTAGCCAAACTACTCCTTCCCTTGGAGCAGGCAATCTCCGCCAATGCGGAATCCGCTGCTGAGCGCGATGACTTTGTGGCTCAAAGCTACGCGAACTCCCTGCATAAGGCTATTTGGCCTTTTACAGGATTCATGAGACAAAGGTCAAGCGCGGCTTTGCTAGATACTGGCGCTCGTTCTGGAACCTCGCAGATGTCGTTCACGATAATATGGATTGCGAAATGTCTCTGGAGATACTCCGGATACTGGAACTTCACTTCAAACGTGCTGAAGGCAACTGGGATATTAATCTCGATGGACTACTGAAATAGCGACGACCAGGAATGGATAAGCGGGCAAATAGGATACTCAGCAGGCGAAGTCACTAGACATGATTGGAATACAAGTTGTGCCATGCTCTTTTCATTGAACAAGTTCATGAGTAGAGGATATCTCCTTTCTAACTCTGCAATGCATCCTCCCTCTCGATTTTATACATAAAATATTGCACAAAGACCCCCATATCCAGGAGTAAGGTGCCCAGACTGCCGAGGATCCAGGACAGATTAACCAGGATATATTGGCCATATATATACTTCGCTTCACCCTCAGCACACTGAAATGGCACATCGCATGCTGGTGAAGGGGAATATGCAAAGATGGAAAAGTTATAGGTGAGATTTCCAATGCAAGCCTTGCACATATTAGCTGAGCGTTCTCCAATAGGGCAAAATCTTACAAAGAGGAAGAAGAGCATGGAGATGCCTTCAGTTGATCTTCGGCGATGATTCAAGAGGAGTTGAGGTATACGTGATCCAAGATACAAAGCTGAGCACAGATATCCAAATATCTGTCCTAGAATGTTGAATGTTGGTTTGTCCTCGACTCTATTTGGGGGTGGAGGCCCTGTGGTCCTGTTACTGAGTACCCATCCAAGGATACCAGCTGCGATGACAAGAATGACAATGAAGAAGTTAATAATGAGCCTTTGGAAAGTCGTCTGTGGGGACCTGACACTAGCTTGGCTGGGGCTTGATTCTGGATGCAGTGGAGTTGTGGGTGAAAGATGAGTGCCATCGACTGGGAAAAGGCGCTCTCTAATGGAAAGCGAGGAATTGGTTCTCAGAAGAGCGGACCCTCGAGTGCTAGCATTATGGTTAATAGGAGCCTCATCGAGCAATGGCGTATGTTCCGTTGTTCCATTCCTTGGGGCATGTCCATTTGTAGGTTCTATTATCTTGTCGGTCAAAGTGAAACCTTTGTAGTAAAAGCACTGCCCGATTAGAACAACATCCACTAATAGATAATATATAGCCAATATGATCTTTCAACTGTCAATAAAGATGTTGTATACTTTGAGATATGAAACGAACCATAGTGGGCAGGACTTTTTGGGCTAGACCTCCTATCAGATTGCATATATCACCGGCTGACCAAACAACGATGAACACAACAGAAAGACCTTCGGCTCGAGTCCGAAAGTTCTCTGCAATCTGTGGAGAGAAAACCACTATCCAGCAAGCAATGGATATAGAACCGCATATTCCACTTAAAGCCTCAAGATTGAGACTCGGTGCTTGATATGGCGGATACATGATGTTTATGCAATGACTTCCGCTCTTATATGGGACTCTCAAGAATAATTCTGAAGGACCGTTTTGGGAGTAACAGTCTCGTTATAGCCAACCAGCTTTCAATCCGAGCGATGGATGTCTTGGATCTTGCGGAGCATGAGTAGCAGCAGAAAATGACCTCGGGAGGCTTCAAGACTCTGGAGATGCAAGTACTGTATTTTATATCAAAAGAAAGATGAATAACCGCTCATATTGCCTTTACTTCTCATCTCAGCAAGGAAAAGATCTTGTCGTGTGACGAGTTGGACATGAAGTTAAGGAAACATCAGAATAGCCGTGACGCTAGCCACGGCATGCCGAAAACCAAATTCCCCGATTGACACATGCCCGTGCAACCCCTGGCATTCCCGAATATCCAAAAGTTAAAGACACCTCGCAACTTATTCAAGCATCTCCAAATAACCAAACCGCTCACCACCGTGTCCTCCAAGTCTGTGACTCCTCCGAACGCCCAATTGTCAGCTATAAAGCTCCTTCCGATTCTTACAGCGAACCATCCGCTCTGTACAACACTCACGAACACAATTACCGATCCACTACCACCCAATTGACTCTACATACACAATGGTAAACATCTCCCCCTTGCATTTGATATTGCGGATTCTGATTATGTAGGCGCAAACACCACAGCAGCGAAGAGCGAATGCGAAGTTCGCCAAGTCCGAGGAAGACAAGCGCGGAAAACCAATTAGCCAGCAAAAGAAGAAGCGCGAAGAATTGAAGAGCCCCATCTCGCTCTTCTGGGTCGGTACGAGTGCCTCTTCTCCCTGATCATGTACAAAAACTAACGAATATCCATAGCTATCCTAGCACTAGTCATTATTGGCGGTATCTTCATCGAGGTCATCCGCATGTGGTTCTAAACCACCGACCCCAAAACGTATACCAGTTCAACGAAACACTACAATAACCCATGAGAAGATAGACATTATGGAGAGCCAGAAGCGATATGGCAGAATATGCCAACAAGGCACGCGGCGTTTAGGAGTCGGTTGGTTCACAGCACAACTGTGGATCTGACAGTGTACAGCCAGAACTTGGGTTCAGCTTTTAGCTGGAGCCTGAGCAATGTACAATACCAATAGCACTTGTAATTTGTACGCGCATCATGTACTGTAACGAATTATAGTAGCCAAATAGCACATGGAGTTGAGGGATCATTGCCCCTCGTTTGACATCACAGATTTGCTATAATGATGGGACGCAAGATGCTAGCATTTCGGATGCATCTATGGGTATCATTCAAGTAATTGTACGTTTCTATGCTATAGACATGGTCGCGTATGTGTCTGGCGGAAAACAATGTATCCGCCAAGTACACATTTAGGGCGTCTCGCCCTCTGGCGCTGTCAAATCGACCTGTCGCCTTTTCTTCTTCTTAGGTTTGGCCTCACTCGCCTCGCCAACAGTTTCCAAAGGCGCATCACCATTTGCTTTTGGCTTCTTTTTCTTCTTCTTTTTGACCACAGTATCGCCCTCTGCTGGAGCGGCCTCTTCGACCAGCTCCTCGGTCGCTTTCGCCTTGGCCTTCTTCTTCTTGCGCTTTACCAACACTTCCTCTTTTGCCTGGATCCGCTCGCTCGCACGTTGCATCTCTAACCTCAGTCGCTCGACTTCCTTCAGTGCGCGCTCTTCTTCCTCTCGTTGCTCTACGTCCAGCTTCCCGTGCGTTTCGCCTTCCAGCGATAATGCGCCCAATCCGCTCGAATCAATGTTCAGCAGACTGCGCTTAACGCGCCGCTCGGCTTTGGCTTCCTGTTCGGCCTCTTCGCCATCTCCCAGCGTCTCGTCGGCCACAATTGCAATCTTCTTGCGCAGTGCACCCTTGCGCTTACGTTCTGCGGCAGCGTCAAGAGCGCGCTGTTCGGCTACATGGTCTGGGGTTGCGTTTTCGCTGGAGGCGCTAAGTGGTAGCGCCATTATGGGTATAGCGTCGATGTCGGCGGAGTCGCCGTTGCTAGTTTGTATAATGGAGTGCAAACGAGCGCTAGCGGACGGCTCATCGGCGGGGATGTAGAAGGGATCGTCTTTGTTGCGGTCTGCACGGCGAGCTTTGAGGCGTGCCAGGGCATCGGGTTCGCTGTGTTGGTAGGAGAGGGTGTCGGGACGGGAACCGGCTTCAAGACGCTCGGAGGCAGTGCTTTCGGGGAGGTTATTGTTGTTGCTGCTAGAGAAGATAGGGGCGGGGACTCGGTAGTAGAAGTTCTCCATTTCATCATGCTCGAGTTCATGTGCGTCTGAGTCGGCTTCTTGGAGAATGGTGAGAAGTTCGGCGTTGATTGGGGTTTCGAGATCAAGATCGTCTGGAGTGGCGACTTTCTTTTGAGCTCCGGGTGCGACTGGGTTGAGCTCTTGGCCTGCGAATAGCGCTGGTATGGCCTGCGTGATAAGAAGTGGTGCGTCCATGAATTCCCCGTCGCCAGACACTGGCTGTGCTGAGCACGCTTCTGATGCAAGGCGCATTAGTTCAAGATATTCCACAGCCAATTCTTGAACCTCCAGAGCAGAATGATTAAACAAGGGTTCCAAAAAGTATATCACTCGTCCCATGAGCAGTGTCGTAAAAGTCCGTCGTTGAGGTGTCCAAGATGTCGATGTGGAACACATTTGCGAGATGACTTTAACCATAGCTTGCAAATTGACGGCCAGTATATTTGCAGGAAGTTGTGCTGAAGACTGTAAAAAGGAGTTTAGTACCCCTTCCGGATCAGTAAGTTCGCTTGCATATTCTCCAACTAGCCAACCACAAGCTTCTAGTACTCCTTGGCCACCATTGCTGAATGACGGAAACAATTTCTCACGATTATCAATCAGGACCAAGGTTTGTGCTGCGGCGGTCGCTTCAGGTCTCATGGATTTGACACGGACAGCCACGTTTTGGAATTCGCTACCAATATCGTACGATATGTCCAAGGAACGGTCGACATCGGAGCCAGTTGCATCTGTATTCTTGACCATGGGGCAAGCCTTGACGAGTTTGATAAGAACGTCAAGGTACCATTCAAAATCATTGAGGTTTGCGTAAGTGTCCTTTGCGCACATCTGGAGAATGTTTTTGATTACTTGGACACGATAGTCGTTTGGAAGTGGAGGCGCTTCTTCTTGTGCGGGGGTCGGTTGCTGTATTGACTCTGCCTCCTCATCAGAATCGTTCCCATAAAGTTCGATTTGATGCTGCTTAGTTTCCTGGCCAACAGCCTTATCGGTCTGTATCGGCGCTGCGGTCAATTGATTCAAAAGTCTATCAACAATGATAACCAGATTGTCGGAGTTCACCATGCCGACCACCAAGTTGAGAGCTCGCATGCGTATAGAAATATCAAAATCGTCAATGCATTCCAAGATAACATCCTGATGAAACGATACCAGATACGGATGCGATGTGACGATTTTCTCAAAGGTCAAAAGGGCCACATATTTTACTGTCGTAGTCAGTTCGATGTCGACAACATACTGAGTACATGACACTCACAGTTTGGGTCGCCTTCAATCAACACCATATTACGCAATTTACCGAGACACAACTTGGCAAGCTCATCACCTTCTGGAGTACCTTCGACACTTGCTAAAATGCCTCCTTCAACAATGCCATGGACTGCTTCGTAAAGCAAAGACATTGCCTTGGTGGTTCTAATGATACTTGTTAAAGGCGGAAGAAGCTTTTTCACTAAGCGAGGTTCTAGTGGTGTAAGAGTTGCAAACTACCAAAGACAGTCAGAAATGATGTTAAATGGATGATTCCTATTCTTACAAGTTTGATGATTTTGATTGCCATCCAATTGTTCTCACTTCCCACCAATAAATCAAAAAGTCGCGGAGCTAGAGGTAAAAAGTCCTGTGGCCTTCTCCATCCTAGTTCGCATATGACATTGACAATCGCAGATGTGACGCTTGAATCTTCATTTTCGTCTAGAAGACGTTCCTTGATCTTAGGCCATGCCGGTCTCAAGGTTTCTGGGTATACCAGCGCAAGTCTGTATAATGTGACAATTGTCTTCTTTCTTATAGCCGGGTTGGAGTGTGTGAGGCGAGGGAGGAGTTCTGAAAGCAGCGAGTTTGCCATGGATGGGTTTATAACATGCGGAATCGCCGCGAGGGGAAGTGCTATTATGTTTTGTCCAGAAGACATCAGATCCTGAAAATCCATGTTAGCACCTGGCGATTTGAACATCGTTGTACATACCTTCTTCAGCAGATTTTCCGCCAGCATCAAGACTTCGGTATCCGGTCGAAAGCTCTGTATTGCTGCCAAATATCCAACCCGTTTCTCTTCGTATATTGATGAAGACATGACCTCGAGGACGTGAAAAGCCGCCCAGGACATGTCGTATCCAAACATCTCCAAGTACGTGAGCTTCAGCAAGGCCGTGGCCTTGAGACCTATATCTTGTCCCTTGATTTCTTTCCGGCATTCTCGAATACTAGCTTGGATATATTCGCGCTCGTTGCCTTTTTGATGTCGAAGGCCTCGTATGAGGTCGTAAAGGGATTTCTCGAACCTAGAGCCGGATCATCAGCATACATGAATTCGCGATTACAGATCCTCCATACATTATAGCAACGAAATCAGATAGCAGGAGCTATCTGTCTATGTGATTGAGGGTCGAGGGTCGAGTGTTACGCCCGCGTACGGCATGACGTGATCGAGTTGGCTTCAGGAGACACTACTCCATGGAATTGCGATTACACTCGATATAGCGTTCCGAGCTTCGATCTGGTGTCACCAGCTATTTATCAAGCCGTAGAGGAGGTTGATATCAAAGATCGTGTGCCCGCAATTGAAGCGGGATGTTGGGTCGAAATGGCCGTGCACGGGCTTTAAACCGTCGGCGTTTGCGGTCGAGCTTTCCTTAGCTTCAGGTTATGTACAGTTCTACGACTCCATCGACATCTCTACATTCTTCAATCGCCTCTAAGCACGAGAACACGAATACCTATTCCTTACCCCAGACCCGCCGTTCCCGAATCGTCTTTAGTAGCCGCGATGTCTGTCGATCTCGCCCACCCGCCGCCGAATACAACCCCAGAGACCGCTGTACATATCTCTCAACTCGCTCCTAAATATATCAAACGCGCAACCTCCTCATTACCATGGCCACTCTCCGTCTTCTCCCGCGATGATCCACCTGAGGTCTGGGCCGCCTACGAGACGTTGTTTCTTGAGTGTCTTCGCACTGGCGATGACCGCTCCGCGCGCGCCATCTTGGATCGACTATTAGCACGCTTTGGCGACAAAAACGAGCGTGTCATGGGCTATCAGTGCATGCTCGAGGAGGCGCTGGCATCGAACGATAAAGATCTTGAGTCGGTATTGAAGATTGCGAATGAGATCCTAGGTTCAGATGAGGCAAATGTGGTGAGTTGTGCTTTATACTTAGTAGTACAGATATAGTGCTAATAGCTGGATTTGTAGCCGGTGCAAAAGAGACGAGTTGCAGTACTCAAATCTTTGAATCGGATACCCGAGGCGATCAAGCGACTTACAGAGCTGTTGGACATGTCACCTACAGACGCAGAATCATGGGCGGAACTATCAGATTTATACTTATCACAGGGCATGTCAGACCAAGCAATCTTCTGTCTAGAAGAACTGCTTATAGTGCAGCCCAACGCTTGGAAT
The DNA here is from genome assembly GCA_010405405.1 of Microthyrium microscopicum. Taxonomy (NCBI): domain Eukaryota; kingdom Fungi; phylum Ascomycota; class Dothideomycetes; order Microthyriales; family Microthyriaceae; genus Microthyrium; species Microthyrium microscopicum. The sequence goes on along the minus strand of MU004233.1, from coordinate 2,449,927 downwards.
GTTAGTGGTCAGATCACAAACAATGACACGACAGCTAATAAGACCACAGATGCATGCTAAAATTGGTGAAATTCTATATGCTTCTGTCGACTCATCAACCACCAACGCACTCGAATTGGCTCGAATCTATTCAGAGTCCATGCGCCGTTTCCTACGAAGCATCGAGCTCTGCGAGAACTACCTCCGCGGATACTACGGATTACATCTCACAGCACAAAAGCTCGTCAAGCTGATTCCTGATGCGTCAAAAGCATCAACCAAAGATGACGCGTACAATGATGTTGCTTTACCTACAGAGGGAACTGTCCAAGCTCTTAATGAGATGGCCGTGGACAAGCTTGGAGAAATAGTGAGAAAGGGATCTGCCAAAGAGCAAGGATGGGATGGATATGATACCGCCGAGCTACAAGCCGCGCGGGAATTACTCGATCAGGGTACTGCAAAAGTTGACAGGTGATACTTTTGAAGCGCTAGGAGTTAGGAGCTGTTAGCCGTGTATAGGCAATAATTTCATCAGCGTACCATAGTTCCTTAAATCGCGCATCTACATAGTTGCCTACTACTTACACGACATCCTTCTAGGCTCTTTTAATCCTCGAATCTTTATACTTCGCGAGCTACAACGCAGCATCGGAGTTCCAATGCGACTAATACCATGGCTTTAACATATCTCAAAGGATGCTTCACTCCCAATGCTTGGACCTGGCTCTATCCGCGGCTTTGGGCCAGATATGGGACAAACGGAATGCCGCTACATGATATTGTCCTTGAGCATTATCGGTGTTGGGACGGGGATAAAGGGGTAGAAATGTTACATTCAACTGCATTCAAGACGACGAAAGACTTCATAGATTATCTTCGTCACCTCGATATCTTCAGCGATCGTCATGTGAATGCACTGGACATCAGGATTCATAAGTACTGGATCTCAATCCTTGGCCCAGGTATAGCAAACAATAGCATCCATAAGATCAGTATGTGCTAACGAGCGCATGCAGACTGACAAGTTAATGCCGCAGTGATAAATGGATTTCTGCAAGATCTCAACTTTCTTAAATGGCTGAAGTGGGTCTGTCATGGTATATTATGGCAATACCATCACATATTGATGCAGAGTATACATGTTGGCAATGCAATCAATCGAGCTAGATCATATCGAGAGGCGTATTCTCTAGGTGAGTTATCCATAATTATCATCATGCTCCTAGTTCGAGCACTACATAGCTCCTCATCGCACTCGATGAGCATTATGACATGTGTTAATGGTGAGATTGTAAGGTTATATTAATTTGATATAGGCCAACTCAAGTTCTCTAGAGTAGGTTTTGACGCGGGTCAACCGCTATGCAGAGTCTATAGCGACATCGATCGTTTTAAGATATTCACAAAGCCAGCGAAATGGGTCAAGCATGAACTCCGGCTTGTATCATCATTTTCGAACATCGAGCAAATCGAACTGAAAGGACCGACCCTAAACGAGGCATGGGAGGCATCAGATGAGATAAAAAAGCATCTGACACCTTCGTCTTTTCCAGAAAACATCACTGGTGGAAGGGCTCAAGTTTACCACGGAAGTAGATGCCTCCTTCGAAGAAGGATTGACTTGGCGGCTGGTGAATGTAATGAACTTTCTACTCGACGCGCCTTTCACACTTGTTTTCATCCGGCTCGTTCATATCTTTAGAGCTTGTTTTGCAACGACATGCTTGAAGCTTTCGTTGATTTAGAAAAGAAATGCGGAGACCTTTTCTGTGAACCCACTGAATTGAGTGATGGAAAGAAATACCAGGGAGTCTTACTATACAAGTTCTGGGCACCTCTTTCAAGCCAAGTTGCTAGTTGAAATCTTGGACGAGAGAATCGTAAGAGTCACCTGTTCATATCCAGCCTTCTCGATAAGTCACAATGTTTTCCATTTGCTACCATAGCACTCGATAGTCGCCACGATACTCAGTAGCTAACACGCAGTGCGATGATTCTCTCCCCCAACTGGAGCATCATATCTCTGATTACGCTTACACTAACAATTTCAGGCCACACCTTGGACCGAGCTGGTCGATCGAGTTTGGGCCAGGCACCACAATATGAACATAGAAGACTTCAGTTTTGACATAATTCTCGAAAAGTTCTCTTCGAACCCGCTCTTCAAACACATCACAGTGTTCCCAGACATCATACACGCGCCGGAACTCCCAAAAAGTCACAAAGAACTGAATGCATTCGTTCAGCATACTGCACCAAACAAGGCACTGATCAGCTAGAGTGGACGCCGACTGTCTATGCCATCAGCTTTGTCCAAGACCCGCCACAGCTTTTGACGGAGGAGCGGCCTTGCTTGCGAAAGAGAATACAATGTGCTTTCCGGCTTGGCCGTAGCAAATGAGATCTGAGTTCTTGTGGATTGAATATGGCGCGAAGAATCTCATCACTACCATCGGCTCCGATCAAGACCATAAGGTGCTTATGAAGATAGCTCAAGTACATAGATTACGGCGTTTATCTTGCTTCTGAACGTTCTCTATCTCGACTGGCTGAGGACTCGGGCCGTCGCTTTTCAGCTTACCCGCCGCGTTCAAAGAACGAAGAAAAGAGCAGCACTCAAACCATGAATATGAAGGCCCTTTAAAGTCAAGACCTCTAGACATTCCTACTGTTCGCATTCTCACATCCAGAGAATCTCATGCACACCAAACACATCAATACAATAAACAATTAGCATTTTCTTTCTTCTGCGCCACACGCATCTATGCGATGCTTACATATGATACAAGCACCTTGCAAACTATACTATACATTTCCATCATCAACAGCACCACCCGGCCTTCCACACTTCCCCCAACACCGTGCTCGCTCACCAGCGCCCAGCGACTAACAGGTAGCAATCAAGTCCAAAACTCATTGCTCGCCAACCCAAGGACCGCCGAAGAAGTAGTCCCAAGGCATAAAACAAAATAACAACAAGAAGACCCATATCACAACGAGATGATCTATCTCGTCAGTCAAAACCCATAGCTATGCGAGACAGCACCTACGAAACGCCGAACAAGTAACAAGACAGACATCTAATCGCATGACCAACCGCAAGCAGACAATACATGAAGTAAGTCTCCTTCAAAGAGGCATGACGTACAAACATGATTTATATCTAATGCCAGTGTCGAACAAAGACATTCCACCAGCAAAAAACAAAAAACACTACTTTTTCCCCTGACGTGAAGCACAAGGACTTTTATAGGGGCGTTGACCGTTTGGTATCCCACCCAAGATGACGCTTTTGCTACCAGAAAACGAGCCCATAGAGACAAGAATTTCCGAGCACAATGAGTGATATAAAGTTCGTGAATTCCACGCGATGAGGAGAAATGCCAAAAATGGATATGCAAAAAATGAGAACACAGAAGAGAGATAAGCAGCAGCAATAAATAAAACTCATAATTGCATCATCAAGACGTGATGAGATGCTGACATATAAGCTGAATAGTTGCAGGTTTTCTGTAAAGCGTTCTTGTTCGTTTGGGAAATGGGGAAGGTGGAAGAAGAGCCCGGCGATGAATGCTTTTGTGTAGAGAACAGCACCCGCGAATATATGATGTAGAAGAGAATATGCCCATGCTCTTTCGCCCAATTCGACATTCCGAGTTGTTTCATGTCCCAAAGATGCGCCAAAAACACCAAGCCTGCTGAAAAAGTGAGAAAACTGTTTACTAAACAGCTTGTTGAGGTCGGCCACCACGGTTTGGAACAGCAGGGCCACCACGACCACCTCGGTTTCCAGTAAAGTTGCCACGAGGAGCGCCGCCCTCTTTGTTGGCGAAACCTCCACGGCCTCCTGGGTTGGTGCGACCTTCGAATCCGCCTCTACCGCCACGAGTGTTACCACGTCCTGAGAACTGAGGCGTAATCCGACGCTCCTCGACAATGACGTTATCAGTGCCGATCTTGTGTGGATTAGCAGCGACAGCAGCCTTGAATCCGTCGACGTTCTTAAATTCGACGAATGCAGAGTTCTGTTTGATATGATTAGTGTCAAGCTTTTAGGATTGTGGATTGCTGCTTACCTTCTGTCGGCTAATATCGAAATAGGCGAGCTCGCCATATTTGGAAAGTGCAGCCTTCAGATCCTCTGCACCAACGGTTTGGTAGACGTTCTTCACATAGGCGCGGACATGCCCGTTGTCAGTGGTCTGAGGACCAGCTTGCGCACTACGAGACTTGGTACGGCTGTGGTCAGCTCCGGCCATTTGCCATCCACCTGTTGAGCCTTCTTGGTTGCTGTCAACTGGGGATGGTTCACGAGCGGGAGCGGCGGTCTGCGCAGGGGCAGTGGTGGGAGCAGTGGCTTGGGTGCTCGATGATTGAGGAGCTGGCTTGGGTGCTGGTGTTGAAGCAGCCGGGGCGGCGGACGCGGCAGCTGGAGCTGCAGATGCAGATGCAGCGGCCTGACGAGCCGAGTTTGCACTAAGACGCTGAGCCCAGCTCATTGGAGTGGCCGGTTTTGTTGGGACTGGAGCAGCCTTTGGAGCGGCCTTTGGCTCGGCTGGTGTGGGGGTAGGCTCAGCTGGCTTCTCGGCAGCTGGTGATGGTGCTGCGGCGGCTTCTTCAGCCTTGGTAGGTGTCTCGTCCTCAACAGGAACACTGGCAGCCTCCTCAACTGGCTCATCGACGGCCTGGGCGACATGAGAAGTACCATTAACTGGTTTGACTTCCTCAGCCTTGGCAGTCTCTTCGAGTTGCTCGTCAACTTTGGCAATTGTCTCCTCAGTTGAGATGGCCTTTTCCTCAGACTTGGTCTCGACGGGAAGAGGTGCAGCCTCCTCCTCAACAGGCTTGGTCTCCTCAGCTTGGGCCTCGATTGGCTCTTCTTCATCCTCGTTTAGGAAGCGAAGGATATCGTTGAGAAGATAGTATCCCTGAGGTTGAGGAGCAAGGACAAATGTCTGAGCGAACTTGCGATGGGGTTGCAAGTCATCAGTCATCTCGCCAATGACCTGAACAACAATGTTGTCGGCAGAAGCTTGAGAATCGACATTGGTAATTCGGACCTTGCAGTTTTGGTAGTTGAGCTCCTTGACACGCTCATTGATGGCCTAGGCTAGTTAGATCTGAAGTATGAAAGCAGTCCCAGAGTGTGCATACCTTGAGGCCAATGGAGACTTTGACCTTCTCCTCTTCCTTGCCCGCTACGAATTGAGACTTCTTGTTGTACAGCAGGTAGAGATTATCAGGGTTCTTGCTTAGTGTATTGTAGTAGCGCTCGACGAAATACCAGCCAATCTCTTCTTTCTTAAAGTCTGCTGTCTGAGTAGAAGGTGTTTGCGCTGGGCCGGGAGAGGTAGAGGTAGGGACGGAGTATCCGTTAGTTGGGCCGGAAAGTTCGGTAGCCATGTTGTCTAGGTAGAATTAGATGGATCGCAAGAGGTAGAAGCTGGTGACTAACTGGTTGTAGTGTTGAATGAAATTATAGAGGGGTTTTAGAATGGCACTGTCGATGCAGTTAATCGCTTGGAATCAAGTGTGAATAAAAGGTCGTTATGCTATTAAGTGTCAAGAACCAAAATGATAAACATTGCTGGGATAGCTTACTAGAACGGGTAGTGCCCAAGGAAAGCACCAACGCCAACACGAGACTATCGCAAAACCCGACGCGAAGAGCACGGGAATGATCTAGGAACGAGGTAGGAGAGTGATTCTCGAGAAGATGGAGGATCACGGGGAGATGCAAGAAGCTCGAGGGCGGCGATAGGTGCGACGCGAAGAGGTAGCGGAGATTTTGATGGTGTTGCAAACGGGGCGAGCAACTGATCAAGTGATGGGGTGCAGTGATGGCGATGATCACAGCTGGATTGATTGTTGGGTAGAGAAGGAGGGTGAGTAAGTAGCTAGATGGATAGAAAGGGTAGATGAAGGAGTTTGATGGAGAATGGGTTGTAGAGTAATTTTGGAGAGATGAACGTAGTGGTGGTGATGGATAGGTTGGTGGAGAAGAACTGGAGGAAGATTTTCAAGAGTCGTGACTGCTTTGGTTGGGTCAACTGTGGTTGGTTGATTGGGATTGGAAAGAGCAGTCGTCAAGCTGCAGCAAGCAGGCACGCACAGCGGCACAACTTTTGGGGAAGGTACGGTTCTGTCTGTGCGCAACCTGCTTGGCGTGCTTGATCGCACCTCCTGTTGGTCCTATCTGCCGTGCGTTTAATACCACAAATCATAACCGCAGTTGCAGACAGTAAGCGCGGAAGGCACCAGAAGCTCTGATGGAAGGCGCACCTTCTGCGCCGATTATCTCCGACCTGATCCTTGTCTTCAATATATCTCGTCCCTTCTCTTTGCACTCTCAATGGACTTGAGGCATAAAATCTGCATACTGTCGATTTGCGGTTTCAATTGGAGTTCACGTATATACTGGATCTCATGACATCCGAGAGAAAAGTTGAAATCATCATTTCATTCAGAGTGGAGAACATTCCAGTTTGGTTCTCTACACCACGCTATAAACGCCAGAGCCAACTCCAAAAGCTCCGTCGCGTTATTTACAAACAAATCCACGAACAAGCCTAAGATGGAAAGAATCTAGCACCAAGTTGTCCCATTGTCTTTCCTAATACCGGCAAACGAGACACCGATTCATTCCCTGACTCTCTCACTAGCAATCGCTCGTTAGCTTCTCGTGTCATTCAACTTGATCTAATACTTCAACATCAGGATGTCAGGTACATACAGCGTTCTTGCCTCCACCGAACGGAGGCGACCAAGGCTGGCCTGGAACACCTCCAATGTCCGGCGGCTGCTCTGGTGGGGTTGGCGGCGGGCTATCTGGCTCCTCATCGTCGTCGTCGCCGTCTCTGTCAACCAGTCTGATTGGATCAAAGTTCTTCATATTGATATTGGTTGTAGTATTTTGTTTGCTTTTTGAAGTACGTTGATTAAAGTATGGTAAGAAGCACAAATTCAAAAAAGAGAACTCATGAATTGCAAGCAAATATATAGGCGAAAGAATATGTGACTGATCAATTCAAATTCACAGTCAGAAGGTCTTACATTATCATAGTGAGAATGGTTCGAGCTACTTGTGTTCAAACGACCGATTGAGAGACTCAAGAAGAATAGCTAACTGAAATCAGAAAACATTACCACAATGAAGAACTTCTCACCATAGTATAAAATGTGTTACAACAGCCGAAATAACTCCTCGCGGAATCTGCGGATGGTACCCAGACCGCCGATACCCCATCGCGAGGCTCGGTGAAGGACCTTCAATACATAGTACTACTCATCCAACAGTGCTTCCCACTATACTTTCGAGTTCTTAGCCAGTAGTCACGTCGCAAAAACCAGAAGCCTTCGAGGTGCAGTACTTGCGCAAGCAATTCAGCCTTACCGAGGCTCAGCCTTGCAAGTTGAGAGAATATGCGAACTGCATCACATTTTGCGAAGAGAAAAGATCGACTAGGAATATCCAAGAGAAGAGCGCGTAAGCGAACTGTCCTCGCGTAGATTGCAATGGGAGCCAGGATGGAAATGAGATACGCTCTGAAGCAGATCGGGATTCTGGACAGGACAGGACAGGCCAAGATCTGATATCTCTGCAGATGCAACGAACTGGCAAAATATATGGCGCGCTCCCATCAATCTCGCTGGCTGCACTATAGCATGCTCTATTATCGAGTACTTTATTTCCCATAGACGGATTAAATGACTAAAATTTTAGCGAATATGATGGGAGATGCAGTATTGTTTCTTTAGCAGCGTTGGTGGAAGCGTGCCATTTATTTTGCCAGTCGGTTGATATGCTGCTTGATCTCAACGGGCTGAGATACCAGCTATCAGCGTTGCATCCAAAGCACACGGCTCTTGTCCTCTCAGGCAGGTATCCAACATGGAACCATATTAGCATAAACTGCAGGATCGAGGAAAATAAAGATCCCAGCCTTGGCAGACATTCTTTCAGAATTCCTGCATTTTTAACATTCTGGAACCCAGACATCCCAAAAGCAAGAATCTCTCTGCCAACGACAAGACATTGTACAACTCTGCGACCAGACCATATATATAGAAATCGGTATAGCGGCCGTTGAACTCACTGACAAGCGATCTGTGCCCAACAACGTGGCCGCAGTGTGGCACAAGTGTAAGATGAGACAGCCGTTCGTTCAGTAAAACCCATGTCTCTTGTTCGGACCGGGTAACCCCTTGTGCTTATATTGGGAAGTGATGAGATATATTGATGGTACGGGGATTGTATGGTTGCGGACGGTTGCTCAAAGATGGTGCTTGGACGGTTGAGGCAAGGATTGCTTGTATATAAGGAGGTCTGGCTCGTGGTTGTCGCTTTGGCATCTTCAGTAAAACTAAAAGGGTCCTCTACATTCAGATGTCGAGATGTTGATGGTTGTCAGGGAAGAACGGATGTCTTTGAGATTTCAGACATTGCTTTGTGTGAAATGGGGTTGAGAAATTGGAGGAAGAAGCAAGTTCGAGCGGCAGGCTAAACGTGTCTAAAAGTGGGGAGGGGAACCAACCCATGCTGGCCACGCGAGATTTGACTTTGAAACGGCGGTTTTGAGGCGGGAGACTGGCCTGATTTGGACTTTGGTTTTTCCAATCTTGCTCAATTCGGACGACTGCGTCAAGTTTACCACGACTGAGGTCTGCGGCTTATTTATGATGAGTTGGAGAGGCAAGTATCTCTTTCTTTTCAAGCAACATATCCATTTAATTGGTCCGATCATACGGGACACGCGGTTGCTGGCAATAGTCTGGCAAGTCTGGTTGTTCAGGTGGGTTTCGGGCTTCAATCGTTCCTGAATGTTGGTGCTTGGAGGCTTGGACAAGAACTCTAGCGGGTGGTAAAGAAAAGACTGTTTGGTGGCTTGAGTAGTATTAATAAATGTCTACGACTAAGAACTGACAGGTTGGTAGTTCAACTTCCTTGTCGTTTATCGAGTGAGTGGGTCCAGGAGCGATCAACGATCAATCCTGATTCCTGAATTACATTTTGATTACTTTATTTTGGCTGGGGGTACCTGTTATGTGAGGAGAAGAATATGCAACCTTGGAAACCCCGAATCCTGCCTGCCGACTGTTGTTTTTTAAGCTTCAGCCCAGTCTCGCTACAACTTGAAATACAGACGCTCTTGCTTTCGTTTTTCCAATAGTACAAGCATAGAGCCCTCTCGTCATCCTATCCTCTTCCTTTTCCTCGACCATTTTCTCTATTCTCTGTCTTACTCCGTACATTGTCCTCCAATCCCAACCTAGCTACGATCACCCCTTGATTCCAGCATTGCGGCTTCAAAACAGGAACCTTGGAACCCACGCTCTCTGTTCCTAGCTTCTACCGCCCTGCTCCTGTCACACCTTGCACTACCTAAACCTGAAGATTCCGCTGTCCATCTTCGCCGCACATCTCGCCGACGTCCATCTCTCATCCTCAACTTCCCCTCCTCCATCCCGCCGTCTATCCCATTCAACAATCCTACAGAAAACCAACAGATCCTTCCGCCAAAGCAACTATAACGCGTAACCTAGAGAATTACTCTTGTGACTTTCCTATTGCTGTTTTGGCAATCCCAACAGGACCCGAAACAGTCTGGAATCACTGAAACATCTGATCCAACCACAGTCAGTTCTTTACAATTATACCATGGCCAGCACAACCCAAGGCGCAGCAACAACAGTAAGTCAGCTCAGCCCAGACTCAAGACAAAACATAAGCAACAAATTGCCCACCCAAAGCACTGCTTGAGTTGTTCATTATTCCCTCTCGCTTCTCCTACTGCATGCGTGATCTCGTACCAGTCCTGCACATCTGCACTCTCCACTCTGCGCACTCATATACCTACACTGACTGCACTCTGCCCCCAAAACCAATCTGGCAGCCGCAATCTATCCACTCTTTCCCCATCCCACTTTCTGCCGCCTACAACTACCACTCACATCTCAACCAACCAATCCACTCACTCGACTTACCCTCACCGTCTCCTCCCAATAAAGAACCCAAACCCAAAACTAACCGCCTCTCTTCCTCCCCAACAGACAAACTTCTCCCTTCCCTTCAACCACCACAATATGTCTCAACAACCCCAACAAACCAGTGCTAAGCGCGCTTCAACCCGCTACTCAACCTTCAGCATCACACCAACCCTCGCCCCCTCTATCGCGCCCTCCCACCTATCCGTCGGCTCCGACGATGACTCTCACCACAATGAAAAATACAACCACTCCAAGAATGACCAGACATCACCAATGGCCCAAGACATGAGTGCCGTACATGCCACACTCGCGCGCCTCGAAGAGCCTCGGTTGACTAGCCAACGCTACGTAGTCAGTGAAGGCAAGCGAGAAGAGATCAGCAAGTTAGCACTGGGCGCCAAGCTGGAGCGCGCACTCGGGAGACGGATGAGCAGCCAGGACGCGAGCTTTACAAAGGGAAAGAACAAGGCAACGAGCGAGAGAAGTGCTGGTGTTGCTGTCAAGGCTTCGGCGGCATAGGCAGCGAGGAGATTGACCGTGTGATTTCTGGATGATTTCTGGACAGATAAGGCGTTGAGAGTGGCCGGGGGCGAAAGAGCATGACCTCAGACCAAGAGGCGGAAAGCAACTCTTTGCGATCCTTGAAGGAGCAGACATGGAATTACACAGATACACAGATACACGAAGCTCTTCCCGAAAACCGATAAATCATTTCGATCACGACAACCACCGCAACGCTATCGATTTTTGCATTTTTTTGCTACGAATACACTAAGCCTTTTCCCTCTTATACCAGCCTCTTGACGACACACCTGCTTTTGCTTGCTGCATCTCTCTCACTCACCGACTTGCCAAGGATACCGCAAAGCCTTCGGATCTTTCCGGCCAAAGCATCAGACTCAGCAATCAATTCTAATAAGCCGCGAAATGCATTGGATCCCACCAAATCCATCAGGATCCCTTTCAACGAAGAGAATATGCAAGCAACAATCGCAATACGACTACAACAAATCCTTTCTTGATATCCTTTTGAAATTAAACTACTTCCCTCACCTTGCTGGCTCTTTGTGCTTTATGGAACTCGTTCGGCGATTGAATCTGGCGATGAATCTAATGTGGTTGCGGACTTTGCGTATCCTGGCTAGTTATGGTGTTTTTTTGCACGCGTGCTGACTGACGTTGAGTTTTTCTCTCTCTCTCCTTGGTTTTGGGGGTCGGATCGGATGGATATAAGTGGGAAGTTGATAGTGGATGGAGTAGGGCGTGGTTTGAAATGCCTATTTACTACTTTTCCGATATTCAAAATACACGAAACATCATTTCTAGACTTATTTGCTTCCAGCGTAAATCATTTTGCACATTGAGTTCTCTTGCGGACTGATCATAGATCTGCCAAGTCCGTCTACAATATTCGTAATCAAATATATCAATCGGAGGCATACAATCAAAAAGCAACGACTCAACGACACCAAATCAACATATTCATTATGTAGCCAACAATGCCCCCATCAACGAACTGGCCAGTTCTTGTCTCTGTACCGTTACATCTGTGCCAATCCAAAGGCACCCCATTCATTCCCATATAACAAGAATACCAAATATAACCAGAAAGAAACGCCACATTAATACTTCCGTTCTGTACACACTGTACAACCAAAACAAAAATGAAAATCACGTCTCACCCATATCACCACCAGCCATTCTGCAGTATACAACAGTTCGCCAAAGTACATCACTTCAACGTAACAGCGCTTCAGCCCTTGATCAATCGCCGCCCCACCGGTCTTCCATACCAATGAACCACACGACGGCCGTGAAAATGTAACCTCCGCCTGACCCGTCGTCGGCGCTGATGCTACTAGAATTGTGCGCCGTTCCCACCGCTTGGCGTGCCTGGACTTCCAAAGCCATAAGTCGGCGGCGGACTAGCAGCTGGCTGGCTTGGTAATGGCTTTTGCAACCGGCCACCTGAACTTAGTCGTTTGCGACGTATTCCATGTTCGCCGGGCGAGTTTGCAATACTGGGAAGGGCGGTCAGTGTGTCGCCGCCTGTTCCGATTCCGTCATGACCAATGCGCGGCGAATGTTCAGAGGATGGGGTGACGGAAGTTATGGAAGGTGCTGAGGGCGCGGATGTTGGTGCGTAGAGACGGGATTGGGAGACTGAGGGATTTGGCGAGAGATTAGGATAGGACGGATTTGAAGAGTTGGAGTTGCCAGACGTGGTGGTCATGCGCCGACCATTGAGTTGAGAGGCCTTCGATTCTAGATACAGTCGAGCGGACCTTGAGAGCGGGATGGGCGGTGGAGCGATTGGGAGGGTGGCGCCGTTGAGGATGAGTAGTTCGGCGATGGGAAATGGTTTACGAGTTGGCGGTGCGTTTGGCTGCTGGGGAGGAGACGGGTGTTCCGAAAGATTGGGGGAAGGCATGCCACCGGGTGAGGCTGGGTCGGCTGCAGCAAGGGCGAGATAGATGGCGTGGGTGCTCCGAGACTTGTCGACTACATTGGGGCTGGCTTGGAGAGCGAGGGCGTAGGCGACGTTGGCAATGTCATTCTTCTTAATGGAGGCAAGGAGAGTTTCGTCCGCAGAGCCGTAGTGCGAGAGAGTGGAGGAGATTGGTGCTACAAAGGCTCGCTCAGAGTATTTGCTGGTGATGAAGCGGAGACGTTGCTCGCGAGAAGACTGGGGATTTGGCTTAAGAGCGCGGTCTAGCTTGGCTTCCCATACGTTGTTGCTTGTCCGGTTGCCGAGAGTGAGAAGGATCTCAACAACGTCTTGGGTAAAAGCGTTTGGATCAAGTGTAAGTGATCGAACCTTGGACACATGGGTGCCTAGGGATCGATGTATACCACTACACTCGATGCAAATGATGACGCTCAAATTGATAGAGACCCAATCAACTTTGCTCTCGGATCCACAATCAGCGCAGAATCTGTTGCTTTCATCCGCTTCTTTCAGCTTTTCAAGAAGCTTCAGTGAACTCTCATTTGGTTCAATTTGAACACGGTTTGGTGGCCTATCACCAACCGTAGCGTGCCGACCGACTTTGTGTCCAGAATAGTCGCGATTGAATCTTTGAGAATTGCTCTTGCCAGTCAATGCTGTGGCAAAATCTTTTCGAATAGAACCGGATGGAGAGTCTAGTGATACAGGTTGAGAGTCGTCTCTACTCTCAACGGCACTCTGTAGTGCGTTATTAATAGTATAGATCCAGGATTTCATATCTTCTTCAGAGGTCGCTTGATATACACGGGTGAAATTAGGAGTGACGACTTCAAAGCAGAAGCGGCGGTCGGCATTTCTGGCTTCGCGGACTGACGCTATCCGGAGGTCGATCGGGTCCATGTGGAGGTCCAGCTTTTGCTTCCAGTTGGTATACTCGGATAATTTGCCTTGATCAAGTACGATCCAAAACCTATATGGCTATTAGCGAGATCGTAAGGCGAGACTGACATAACTTACTTGTGCCAAGCTTGCTTGTTCAATCCTCTTGGATCAATATGCAGTCCAGGCCGACTGAGTGCCCAAACTAGACCCTCTTTTCTTTGAGCAGCATTACCACCAGCATCATTCATGGCAGCATAATCTCGCTCTTCTAAATCTCGAATACCCTTGAACTTGTTGCTGGGACTACTAGATAACCCGCCTCCTTGTCCTGAGGTATTGCTCGATAAAGACCCAAAAGCACTTGATACTTGGACCGATTGGCTTTGACTGCGGCCAATGGGTAAGTTGCGAGAGTTGTTGTCCACGGCTGGTTGCGAAGTATTAGTCCCGTTGGAATACTGGCCAGATGTTGGTCCCTGATACACTCCCTCTGAATCCTGAGCTGTGGGGATACTCTTTTCTAGGGCACGTCGCTTTTCTTCTCGCTCCGATCTATGCATCTTGAACGCATTATCGGCCTGTCTGACTTCAGAATTGAGAGCTTCAAGTTGAGGCAGGAACGCATCAATCTTCTTGGCAGTGTCTATGTAGCCTTTCGCTTGTGAGTCAGCGAACCTTGTCAAATTTGATAGAATTTCTTGATCCTTTCGTCCTCCGTGTAGATCTTGAAGATATGAAGAGTAATCAAGACGCTTGAGCTCAAATCTCGTTCGCCGAGTTTGGTACTTGGTGTCTGTTTCGATCCGCTTTTTCTCCTTGAGAGAATCCTGCCTTTGACCAAGATACCTACTCACAAAGGAGTAGTATTCTTTGGATTCTTCGTCAAAGTCCCGCTTCTTCTGGTCAGCCTGTTTGATATCCAGAGCGTAAAGTCTTGAGATTGGTTCGACTATGAGCTTTTGAAGCTCTCGGGTATTTCTTCTGTCGTTCTGAAGGATCTCCTTGGCAATTTTGTCAAAGTAGTGTTCCATGGCTGGCTGAACGGCATTTGCGTTTGAAACTGCCGCTTCTCGAAGAGCCTCAAGCAACGAATCAATAGCATCATTACGAATTTGTTGTGTGTTGTAGGCAATCTCAGCTTGTCTCATCACCTTTTTCCATCGTGTCCGCATATTTGATGTTTTCGATTCCATAGCTTTCATGGTGGCCCTGAACAAAGGCCCATCTTCGGCTGCTGTTATATCATCGCCCGGCCGTCGACAATTGACGTCTAGCTTGACAGATGCAGCAGTTGTTCCAGTTACTGTATGCTCCAAATTCATGGGATCTTCCGCTATCACATCAAAGCCAGGTGAGACTGGGAAACCATCTCTATTGGATGTCCCACCATCATCAGAGTCGCTGATCCGAGACTCTATAGATTGCGCTGAAGGAACTCTTAACCGAACTGTACTTCCGGGATCTAAGCGAATTGGCGATTTTTGACTACTTGAAGGTCGTGCGTCTACGATCAATTAGCCGAATTCATAAGACTTGACGTCAGAGCTTACTATTGACCCAAAACTGGAATGATACCAGCGGATCAAGCCGATGATTTCTCTGGTCGTATTCAACAAACTAATTGGTATGTCAGTATATCTTGAAGCAAACTGTGTTGGTCTACATACACTACAGCAGTTTCTCCAGCCCTTTACACGCTCTTCAGCAGCCCGCGGAGGCTTCCATCTCCAAGTATATGAGAATTGTACTGAGCCGTTGCCATTGGTGGAGTAATCGCCAACAAGTTGGACATTTGGATTGTTCTTATGTAAATTTGGATCGGCATGGAGCTCGTTGGTAACCAGATTGTCAAGATCTTTTGGCGTTGCGGCGAAGATGAAGGTCAAGCCATTTATAGAAGTATCGAGGGAGGATGGGGCAGAGGTATTCGACTGCTGATCTTGTTGCTGCCGTACGATGAATGAGAAATTGAATATCAAGTCATCCTCGTTTTGTAATTTCAAGAGAAACGAAGGCCCGGCGGAGGGGGAAGCATCAGGGTCCTAAGCATTGTTAGTTTGACGAGCGCATGGCATGAAGTAGCATACTTGTATAAACTCGACAGGTGGGTCATCTGCGCTGTCTCTTTTCGGTACATAGCGCGTCGCCGGGTATTCGTTTGGAGTAATATGGAGGAGTACTTTATTACGCGCATTTGTAATCGTGATTCCAGAGATGGCAACTAATCAGATGTTAGCTACTGCAGCTACGAACCCGATTCTCAGAACGTACAGCGCGTCTGATCTCGTAAATATACTGATCCCCCACTATCCTCCCCAGGTCTACTCGTTATATTGCCCATTCAGGCGAATGTGAACGTGAGAGCGCGACGAAGCGGAGGAAGACGCCAGCTTTCGCGGCTGGCGCGTTGAGACTCTCCAATAGCTATCCAAGCAAGTGGAGTGAGATGATGAATGTATTGTAGGCGCCGGACTCTGTTGAAGAGGGAAAAGGAGGTCTGGGGTATGTAGAGGCAGCTGAGATGGGATAGTATTGTTGGCGACGCTGAGATGTAGTCTGATGAGGGCGTGGAGGGGCACGGTCGCAGATGTGGAGTTGTAGGATTGAGGTTAGAGGTAATGAGGATTCGAGGGCGGATAATAGGAGGATGATAGGCGCAAACAGGTAGTAGTAGTAGAGTGGAGGTAGAGGGATGCAGGTAGACAGTGGAGAAGCAGCTTAGGATGCAATGGATGGCGATAAATTACAGAGTGGTGCAGGGCGCGTGGTGGGTCCGTGAGGTTATGTTGTACGGAGTTGTCCCCATGCAGGTCGCAGTCGACTGTGGCCAGTCGTTGTTGCGTAGCTACTGCACTGCGATACTGTAGTAGTTGATGCAGAGGATCTGTAACTAATACAAGCTATTTAATGTTTGTTGACCTATTTCTATTTCACCTTGACTGCTTCTATTCCAGCCGATATCTATCAAAGATTACTTTGCAACTTGTCTCCTGGTACAAAGCTGAAAAGGAAAGAACCAACAGTCGAAACTGCCTTGTCTTTCCTGCGCTCCTTCCCCAATCCCTGCACGTCATCAATCTTCCTAGATTAGGGCGTTGGTTCACCCGCTCCCAACTTGATACCAAACTTGTACCTCTTGATCCCGCATACTTCCAGTCCAATAGATATGGAAGCTTTTGGCTCAGCCTTACGAGCCATGAACTGCTTTCCGAAGACAAACACCACGCGATCATATATGTTTCAGTACTGTTGTAGCCTATCCGCGGCGTAGACATTTTGCTATATCAAGCAATTCCAGGATGCCCTGATGAAAAGAAATTATGCACAATGCTACTGTAAACATTACAACGTGTTTCAATGTCTAATGCCTGTCAGGAGTATTTTGGTTCATTGACTAACATTTTTGATTCATGACTGTCAAACAAGAAAATCCAAGATATCTCGGGATGCGTATATGCTGTTCGTTGACTTTATGCTGTATGTGGAGAAAAAAATAATGCTTACACCCTACTCTATCATACATCCCGCAAATGCCTGCGCGGTTCAAGGCTTAGATCTTCGGGTATCGTTGTTGTCGCCCATCCCACGCGGGTCTCCCTCATCATCCTAGAGGTACGATCCTAGAATCGCTCAGCCTCATCCAGCAACTCCTGGATCGAGAACCCTGAATCTCCGTTTGAGAATTGCTCCAACAACTTCCTTCTCCTCAGACCATCCTCACCCGCCTGCGGTCCATAAAACTTCTGCAGACACATCAACAACCACCTTCCATCCTCGACCGTCATCCCGCGCTCGTCCTGTACATTTCCTTGCGCCAGCACAAGTCCTTTCGGCACAAGTAATTCCGAGTGCAGGCTCACAGTCGTATGCGGACTAGCATATTCGCCGCGCAGCTTGTATTCTGCTAGTTGCGTGAATAGTACGGTCGCTGTGTCCGGATGCGGGAATGTCCATTGGAGGAAGTGAATTTCCGCTCCTTGGCCTTCGCGAGGCACGGGGAGGACGAATTGCGGATGTTTGCGCGCCAGGAGTGACAGGTGTGCGTAGGTTGGACCAGGTATTACGGCGCAGAGAGAGTTGGCATCTTTGGCGTGGCGGAGACGCCATATGTATTCTATCTCTTTGGGTGGAAGCGCTTTGGTTTTGTCGAGATCGATGAAGGATGAAAGAGTTTTGACGCCAGGCACATCGCTGGTCTTCGGTGCAACGACTTTGGGGGATTGTGGTTCTGGCGGCGGTGGAGGGGAGAAGGGTATTTGTGTTGTGGTTTCGTCTGTGTTTTTGGTTAATGTCTTCTTGGAGGCTAAGGAGGCATCGTTCTTCAAGGCTTCGATTTTAGCCTCGTATGCTTTGCGCAAGGATCCAACATCGTGGTGACCTTCTCTAGGACTTTGTAAGAATCGTTCGTAGAGGTCTTGATTCAGTACTTACTCTTTTGCCCTGCGCGAAAGCTTATCGCGATACTTTTCAAAGACTCGCTCTTGCGTCGCTTGTGTCGCTAGGAATCGAGCATCATTGATGCGAATATCCTGGACTTTGGCCCATCTTCGTTGTTGAAACCGAGGTACCAGACCCGGCTTGAAGAACAATCGTCGTATCGAGGGATTCTTAGGTACTTTCATGGGTAAAGGCTCAAGGTTGTGGTATCTCGAAGATGAAGGTCCAAGGATGGAAAAGTACAACGCCACTACTGAAGGGTGATGCTGACTCAGCACGAACTGGGCTGAATCTCCAACTTCATCTCGTGTTTAATTCTGAGAGTATTTTGATTCCGACCCGTCATTGTATTTTAACGATAAAATCTCTTGCTCATAGGCATCTTCAGATGTATAGTCGTTCTTTAAGAACTAAAAAACACATCTGTAAGCCGGTGTTTACTCCAGAATGAATCAAAACGATTCACGACGACTCAACGAGGAGCGGACTGGCACTGCCAGCAGTCTGCAGAGCAGCAGTTTGGGCAGGCCAACTACGCCTGAGCCAAAAAAAGTCCAGATAACATAGATCTCATAGTTTCGGTCAAAAATAATTACAATAATGTAATTTGAGATGTTGCACGGTACACCTCTTTCACCGCAGACCTGACAAGAAGCTCCCACGAGCTTGATATCAGAATTTCATGTCATAACTAAAACTTATATTTTTCAAGATATTTATCTCAAACGGCGCCTCTATGTCTTATCTCATTAATTCAAACTATATCTAAGAATAGAGCGACTTACGTTCCACTCTAGCACTGCAGTGATGTAACAGCTATTTGCTATTAAATATGCTTTACCTTTACGATATATATCGCGTTACGATAACCTGCTTATTCATAAGCCGAGTAGGACTCATGATAAATAGACTTAGATTTCTCATACTCGTACCAAGGAGACTTAAAAAAAAGCCATCTGCCATCCTCCATAGCAACCGCTCTCTGGCAGACGACGCAACCAATAAGCAAAAAACAAACCCTCAAAATTCCGCCACCACAGACAAAAAGAGCAAAAACTCATGACACAGCCCCTACCCTCGGTGGGTAGGAGGTGTACCATGAGGAAAAGCCCGGTGGCTTTTATCTCGTCCGGTGGATCGGGGGGTTAGGTGGTTCCCAGAGGGAACTGAACCCGGAAAGTCGAAATGTGTCCCAGAGGGAATTGAACCGTCGCCTTGTAAGAGGCTGGAATTACCAATGGTTATTTGCGCCCGTTAGGGCTAGTGCCGTATTATCCACCAAGCATACAAATTTGATCCAAACGAGGGCCTCACTCGCACGCCTTTTTGTATCTTGAAAATTGGTTCCGGATTTTGTGTATATATAGTGCAAGGTTGGTTTTAGGTTTAATGATAAGTGCAACCGACCTCGCCATAGGAATTGAGGTTGCAATGATTGTGATTTCTTCTCTATGCTCAAAATACTTGACATAAAAAATACATTTTTGCGATATATAAGGACAAGCAGTATAATGGACCTGAGTTCTAGCAATGTTATGTCGATGATAATCTCTTTCGACTGCAAAGTTCAAACTTCCTGCCCTCTTCACTTTTTCTTGTGGCATTACATAAGTATAAACGGTAGTGGCACAAAGGTTGCCATTACAGGTATGATCTCGTTATAAAGCTATGAATTATATATGTAGCTTCGGTCTAAAATTACGTAGGAAACCAATACATACTGCTTATACATCTGCCATTCGCATGTCACTTTCCAAAGTCAATTTTGATAGATATCAGCCAGGCTTAGTAGAGTTCTTCCTGCTCCCTCGAGCCTTCCCCGGAATTTAGCAACAAATCAAGTAGGTCTGGATATAATTTGAGAATGCTGCGTATTCACTAATAGTTGGTGAGTAATAGAGGGACAACAGTAGTGTTTGAGTGTTCATAGACAAGAAAGCAAGTTTTTAGGGAAGGATATAAGCATCAGCATCATTGATCTCTACCAATGTGTTCATCTGTTTATGGCCCTTGCATATCTCTCGCTATTGTCACTGTCGTCCGCAAGCTATCGTATACGAAAAGCTACATATTATGTGCTTGATCTTCTAGAAACATTTACCTAGCTCGTACTTTGTAAATAGTAAAAACCACTTCACCGAACGAGCAAGCCCAAAACCAAGCCTTGATACTAGGAATTTGACCTCAAATGCTTACACCCAAATGGGTACTCAATCATCCACTAACATGGAAAACAAAATGTTTCACGCATTCACTATTCTATTATACATCTTTCCAAAACATAATTTTTTCGTTTAGCTCACATTCTAAAATCAACCCTGCCTTTCACCTACTACCAGATCCCGCTCTCTAAACTTGCCATACCTGGTTCCCTGTGGCGATCATCCATAAGCAACAGTCTAATGCAACGACAACCACCAGCATCGCCGCTCCACCGCCGTCCATCTCTACTCGCGTGCTGAGTGAAACGAAACAATGGATCCAAACAGTCCCATGGCCACTGACGCCACGAACCTCCCCGCCACCGACACTGTTTTCCACGGCGTTCTCTTTGTTCCTGTTCACCGCGTCTTAACCTGCCAGCTAAGGCCAGGATAGCCTGCTGAATGGTACTGACCAACACTGATAAACGTAACTTCACATCATCGTCTTCAGGGGCCCACGACTCACCGAGCCACTCATAACTCTACACAAAAGATTTCGCAAAGGCAAAAAAAGATGGATGATGATCAAAGATCGTTAATATTCTTCATAGTACTAAGTACATCTCGCCAACAACAACAATCAACAAAATAACCTAGTATCTACAAGAAGGCAAAATGTCCAACAAGTATCTGGTATCATACATAGAATTCAAGGTTCATCTGCAAACCGCCTCCATCTCCAGTAAAAAAACGTCAGTTCTAGTAATTTGCCGCCCCGTCCGTAAACTCCAGGCACTGCCATACTGAGCACTCATCAGGGCGTTGTTATTCTCCTCTTTTGAACACGAGCCTGTGGTAGTCTATGCGGTGAATTCCACCTTGCGCTTGCGTGGCGCTTTGCACGCACGTGTCTTTGGCTTTGCGGAGACTGATGGTGCAGGTTCTTGAACTGCTTGTGGCGCGACTGGTGCAGCTGGCGCCGGTGCGACGGGCGCTGATGGAGCGGCAGGCGCTGGAGCGGCGACGACGGATGGAAGTGCTGGGAGAGGCGAAGCAGCCGCTGCGGGAGCCGAATAAGCTGGCGCAGCTGGTGCTGAGCTCGCAGCAGCAGCAGGTACTGGTGCAGCCGATGGGCTTGACGAAGATGCTGGGGCAGCGGGCGCACTTCCGCTTCCGCTGCCGCCGACCATGACATCAAAACATGTGCTCCAGGTTGGTTTTCCTTGTGCTTCCCAGACCCAGACCATCATGTGGCGTCCGGCGGCCATATCGGCTGGCATCTTGACGGTTAGCCAGTTGCCTTTGTCGACGAGGCCTTGGGCTGGTGTCTTGATGTTGGGGTCGGCTGGGTAGCTGAAGCTTTCGCCGGCGAAACCGCCGGTCGCGAGAAGGTTGGCGGAGGTGAACTCTGAGACGTCGGTGATTTCTTGCTCGGGAGCACCTTTCCAGTAGACGTTTACGATGCCTGGGTCGCCGCCGGGAACGTTGGAGCCGCGGGTGTGGCCGTTACCGCCGAAGAAGAGCTTGATGGAGTCGCCAGGAGCGGCGGAAGCCATGGGTGCGTTGGGTTGGTATGTTGGAGTGCGCTGAGTTGGCTGTGATTTGTGTTAGTCGGTGGTGAGACGCTAGATGAGTAATAGGGAGCTTACATGGCAGGCGTTTGTGTTAGGTGGATGAGATGGACCGCCGTTGAAGACGTTGTCAATGATATCCCAGGAGTAGTTTGTGGACTCGTCGATCCAGTCGCCCTGTGGTTTTATTAGTTTTGGTGATTATATAAATCGAGGGTGTTGAACTTACGGGGTTCTTCTTGTTTCTGGGATAGCCATGACAGAAATTGGCGTACCATGGCATTTCAGGATCGATGATAACCGGAGGATTCAAAGTGGAATTGCCTTGCATCCATGGGAGGAGAAGGGAGTTATCATGGTTGGAACACTCTACCCAGGAGTGTGCGGAGACGGTAGCAGCGAGAACGCTGAAGGCGGAAATGTAAGAAATCATTTTTGTCGTAATATGCAGAATATGTTTTTGAATGATGGAGAAATGCAGGAATTCCGGAAGTTTTATGCTAAAAAGTTGGCTTTTAAATCAATGGGTGGGAGTGGTTATTGTTCAACAGCAGGTGAGGTTTTGAGGTGATATTGTTGGTTTGTTAGCCCGGCTAAATGAATGACAATGGCTGATTGAATGAATGACAGCACAAGTGAATGAATGTAATGGTTGCAACCGCAGCAGCAGAGCAATGATGCAAACGAAAGACAGAGCCGGTCTGGCGAAAGAGTGAAAGTGGGAAAGAATGCGTACAAAGTTCACGATACAGAAAGGAGGGTCAAAGGAGGAAAGTCAGGTGGAAGATGGGCATGGCTGGGCATAAAAAGGATTGGCATCACCATGCCCCCCAACGGACACTAGACTAGTCTTACAAGAAAAGAAGTGGGTGCGACAGTCTAGGTGCAATGCAAGGCGACTCGCGAGGCTCCGTAGAAGAGAGGCACGAGACCTGGGCTCAGGACTGGTAACACTCAGGTACGCTATTTTCAACCTCCAACCATTGATCCATTCAGAGAATCAGAGATGCATGGTTCGACAGGGTCAAGCTGGGAGCCAAGGGGACCAATTGAATAGTGGACCAACCAGCCAACAGAAAATGGAGATGTACATGATTCCTATTTTCGGGAGATGAGGAGCAGGGGCAGCAGCCCCACGAGAATGAAAAAAGCCCAGTTGTTGAACAGGGAGGGAGCAACGTCAATGGTCGTGTTCAGATGTTTGGCAAATTACAGGAGGGGATTGAGCAGCAGTGAACTGTGGCCTGTGGGAGCAACAGGGGCAATTTGCAAGACCTGAGGCAGAAGCATGTAAATGTTCAAATCTTGTCAGAGACTCAGAGTACCGGTAGTTGCAAGCGCTGAATCGCCTGCTTTCGGACATTATGCAGGAACAAGCATGCAACCAACAGATGCACCTGGGAACAAGTTCATCATGCACGACACGATGTACCAAGCAGAATCGCGGACACACAGGCTTTCAACAACTTCTACGACACAAGTCGAACCTTTTCCTTGGATCAGAGGGGAAGCATTTTGGAAGATGTGAGACATCAGAATTGGGGAAAACCGGATAATTACCAGTGGATTTTGGTTGAGCTTGGTGTGTGTTCTCCTATCCGCCCGCCCCTTTCCCGACTCCTGGGATTCTGGACGATGAAAGGTAACTCCAACCAGCCAATCCTAGCATTTGTTTCGTCAAACGCCCGCCGAGCTATGCCACCCTGGAAACATCTCCAGTGGATGAGCAGACGACGAGTAAGACCAATGACAACAACTTGTCAGCGTTATCAGAGCAAAAAAGGGTTGTTGGGAAATATCTGGCATCAAATCAGATTGCAAAGTAGAAGGAAAGAAGATGGAAGGCGTGCGGCTCTAGCCGTCCATGTCCGTTTCAAGTGGCGCGCCTTCCCCTTTTAGCCAAACTCCACGCCACCCAACTCCAACCTCCATCCCTGAGCAACATTTGAACACTCGAACTCCATCAACACGTACTGTTAGTGTCAATCATAATTCTATTCAATCCGAGTGCTGAAATGCTCATTGCTTAGTTCTCAAATCACCATAAAATCTACCTCAAAGCCCAGACTGTCTTCGCTTTCTGATCCGAACACGATCTTCTCCAAACAACCTTACGAATATCAGATTATTTTACTTATTGAATCGACCTTTGGCGCCTGATGATGTTACAGGTCCAAGCCTGGAGGTTTTGATATTCGACGCCGCATTGTGATGTGCAAATAAGCTCCACATTCTACCCGTAGCAAAAACAGCGGCCGCGGCACAAGCCACCAATGTTTATGAGGCTTATTTATGCCTCAACTCCACACTGATCAAACATGTTTTCAAACAAATGATTCTGGACATAAACATTGACCGTGCGTAGGTGCAATTGTCAGAGATAAGTTTCTTAGCTGTGCCTTTTGCTTAAGATCTCTATTCTGTTGTAGTTCTTAGCTTCGTCTGGATTCTCAAGTCACGACCATCCGATAGACTTGTAAGACGCGTCGATACCACTGACCATGATGTTTAGCATGCTGTCTATCTCTTGAGCGTATTCTGGGGAAGTTTGACCTCTGGACGTGACCACTAGTGCTAGATACGGTTATTTCAGTATCTGAAAGACTGCAACTCAATAGGTAGCTTCCAATGGCTCAGTTTATCTTATTCGTACCAGTAGGTTTGATTTGGCGACTCTATTTTGTGATGAAGCATGTCAGGCTTTACATCAAGGTATAGCTTACTTGACCAGAACAAAATATTACTATTTCTAGAGACTGGGTTCAGCAGAACTCATTCGTGCGATGATGAGTGATTGGAATCCATCGTAGCGTTGGGGCGAGACATGTTGTCGTTGTGACCTCATCCGATAGATGTGCCTCCAACAGATTGGACCCATGCAGTAACCATACGGCGTATGCAATTCGCTGGAAAGGAGCCACGTCTTGAAGGTGATAGAGGCTACCTAGGCTTTTAATATCTGGCGGCACAGTAATCGACTGCATGGATGGTCTGCTGATTCATTGCAGTGCCTCCCAATTGTATCTACAGCCCTATTGCTTCGTCGTATTCGTGCCTACCTGCAAGGCTTACCATGATGTTTGAACTCGACAATACAGCCTAGAGACTGTACCTGCGCGAGACTGTGTTCCTTCTAGCCCACCTGGGCAATAATCTTTATTCATTACCACACTCTGGTTTAAGAACCGATCTTTAAACTCTTCACCATTCACACTTGAGACCACAGACGTTGTGGCTAAGTACCCGCGTGTAGGATTTAAACAGGAAATCCCTCCTGGACCTTGTTATCTTCTCGCTATCGCAGTAATGACATCGATCGCCGAAGCCTATTGGGGATATTTGATATACCGCACGGTGTATACTGAGGAATCGGATAGATGGCTCGACACTATTCTTCAGCGAATCGGTCCCTATGTTCGACGAGCGATTCTGGAGGACACACATCATGAAAGTGAGCTCCGATTTGCTTTTCCTCTTATTCAAGACAAGGAAGAGCTTGAAGATGCCAGTCTTCAGCAGCTGCGAGAGCGTTGGAACGGACAGGACCGCCATCACTATCCACCGACTTTCTTCAGGAATTCAGTATTCCTAGTATTGGATGAAGGCTCCTTGAAAAGCTTTGTGGATTTCGCAGATGACGATCCTAGCGATCCCATAGCTACATTCATACCGTACCTTAAAATGGTTGATGGGCGTTTCGATCTAAACGACCCTGACGATGTCGAAGAACGTCAATGGAATCCTAGGAGAGAGGCAATGAACGTGGCTGTTCAACATCTAGGGAGATATGAATCGCTAGACCGAGAATATGACATGTAAGTATTTTTCAAGATAATCTAGCTGCTTTTATGGTTATGCTTCTTCACTTACTGACAAATTGCAACAGGATAAGCAGAGCGAAAATTAACTTCATTGTCAACCCAACATATGGGGAGATTTGGGTTGGATAGCTTGAGGTAGAAGGAGAGGTAAAGCATATGGTGCATACTGTTGTCGGAAATTGATGTCATGAAGTCAATATTCTGGTGGTCTTCGATCAGTCTTTTGTTTGACAAGACTCAATATATTTGAACGCATCCTTCTTTGATACAGAAGAGAGCAGGAATCAAATATTTGAGATAGCAGCAATATTCTAGAATCACAACTTGTATCACTGAGACCTGTGCTGACCAAAGCTGAAGGTCTTGCTGAACGGTGGTTAGAACAGTTAGCACGAGCTTATTAGCTAGGACAATACTCTACCTTTACATCTGAAGACAAGTATCTGCTTCCGCGGATAATCGAGGCGAACAAAAGCACTGGTTAACAGGTGCGTCGATTGATAGACATCGCATCTGAAAGGAGGATTCTATCCATCTTCTTTGACCAGTAATCGCGTTATAGTAGTGTCGCTTAGATCGATAAGTTATTAGAATCATGAAACCACAGAAATATTCGCAGCAGATGAAGAGATTTTGATAGGAGCGTAGAAGTCTTGGAACTGGAATGGAGCATCGTGTGGCGGTGCAATGTGGCTGGTACGCTAGGGAACAGGGATCGTTCTCCACTTGATGCAGGTGCGATGCCTGATCAAGGCTGCATCTGCCCTTGCTTTCCCGATGATAGCATCTCCCCACATTCATAACTTCAGACATAATACCACAATACTATTTCCTTGACCAGATTCGGTCCATACCTAACTACCTGACTCTTCTAGCTGGCGTGCTCTGTTTCATCGCTGGAGATACCATTCACTCACGAGATACGGCTGACGGGACCCAAGAGACACTCCGCGATTGTACCCCGCCTGCTGGTCGTTCAGCCTATATGGGTCATCTGCCAGCCCGTTTGCAAGCAGATCAAGTTGATATAACTTCCATGACTTGACGACAACTTGATTTTTACTTGGACGGAATATCAAAATGCGTCCGGCTCCAGGTGCGGACGCTTCGCCTCCGCGGCCCCGGAAAGCCAGCTTGGTTGATGTCACCACTCAGTCGCCAACTATACCGGTTGGTGAACCTACGGCATTCTTCCTAGCCAGTGGCAGTGAGCTTGAGAGCAAAGGAGAGGCTCAGACGGAAGAGGATGCATCTGCCGCTGCCGAACCAGAAAGCGCCCAAGACAGTCAAATGCTACCCAAGAACAGCGTGTTCGGTGTCCAAAGCTTATCTGACGCACTTTCTGATGCCTTTGGTCCCTCCTCCACTCCCGCATTAGACGCTACGAAGGACGATGCCATAAGTCCTACTGCATCGGAGGAATCGAAAGATGAAGACGCTCCCGAATCTGGGGCCTCCACTGACCACCCTTCGCCACTGCCAGGACGCGTACGAGCCCGCTCCAACGCTCCTTCACTCTCCCATCCTCTCACACCTTTACAAACCGCAAGCCCTGCCGTATGGTCGACTGCGATGCCCAGTACACCCAAAAGTCTCAGCCTCAGTCTACACCTCAGCGATGCCGACGACATCGACAGCCGCGCCGATGATAGTAGCGACGTAGCATCACGCTTCGGATTTGCAGGAGGAAGTCACAATTCTGGAGTTGAGCTGATCATGCCGAGTTTGTCGTTGCCCGATCGACGCCCATTCACAGAGCGCGGCAAACGCATGGGCAGACTGCGGATATGTGTGGCCGGTCGAAAAGGAGTGGGCAAAACAAGCCTACTGAGCGCTCTTGTAAAGCAGTGCGAGGATATTGTGCACATAGATCCGGTGGCTGCGCGCACACGGACGAAGGGCTCGAACAAGGTTGCTCATTTCTTAGCAAGTACCAAGGCGTATCCATCTTGGTGGTCGGAGAGCATGGAAGAGAGTAATGTGTTGAGACGGCGAAGAAGTGGGACTGACGATGTTGTGCTGGAACGCAATCTCTGCTTCGTGGACATTCCCGGCTCCACAAAGAATGACAACGATCTGGATGTTGAAGCGGATCCTGCGGCCAAGTATATTGAAGATAATCTTTGGTATACTGAAAGCACAGCCGGCATGACTGATGTGGAAAGATTGAATCTGGTGAGCGGGCGAGGTGGTACACTGGTGGATGTGGTACTGTTTCTGTTTTCTGAAGGTACATTTCTACTAAAGGCATGTTCTGTACGTTGCTAACTATCATATAGAGAAGTACCTCGATGACGAACTGGATGTGTTTCGCCATCTAGCATCGTTGACAAACGTAATCCCTCTTATTGCCAAGGCAGATCAACTCACAGAAGCAGAGCAGAAACAGTTCAAACTACGAATACTAGGAGGTCTTCAGCACCGAACGAAACCATTTCTGTTCGGATCTTCAGTTCATGATGCAATGGATTCTTTGTTGGATGAACCATCAAGTTCAACATCAGATCATGAACCGTCTACGCCTAGCGTATCTAATTCTATGAACCAGCTACCGACCAAGAAAGCAGCAATTCCTCCATTTGCCATATCTAGTCTCACAGGATCTGATGCTTTGGAAATGGACGCATCTCTCCTCATGGCTTCCACTTACTCTCCGCCACTCCTCTCTTCTGAACTTTCTGATCTTGTGTCAACACTATTCGATCCCGAGTCCATGCTCTGGCTCCGTCACTCTGCCGCTAGCAAATATCTCTCCTGGCGAGCACGCCAACTGGCTGCTGCCCGCTCCGCCATCACGTCCACCGATATGACCACCATCGACCCTTTCCGCCGCACGCGCTCATCAGGCAATCGATCTGGGTCATTGGTCAATAGCAGCCATCGGCGTCGCTCTGAACCGGTCCCCCGCTGGCCTGCAGACTTTCGCGATGTCAGTGTCCTCGATGGCCTGCCTAATGATCAACGCGCTCGTTGGCTGTTGCAGCGCGTCAACGAAGAAGTTGGTCGCGGCAACATTGGCGTGGTAGATGCGCCATCAGACTTGTTATCAGCATCACAGCGCCCAGCATTAACGTCTTCTTCTTCCGAGGGGCGCGAAGTATTTGGCCCGGTCGTGTCTCGCCGCCGTGGTGATCTGCCGACCTGGGCACGGAAAGGACGTGGAAAGCGCAGTGCTCTACAAGACATCGACCCAGCTGATCCTCTTGGCTTGATTAGAGTTTGGGATGGATGGGGACGAGTCGTCGCCTGGGGCGTTGGTGGTGGTGTGATGGTAGGCGCCGTATGGGTAGTTGTTGTCAGGGGTTGGGTCTCACAAGGAGGCACTTGGGAGCGATGGTGGTTTTAGAATGATGATGAGGATTATTTGATGATATTGACGTTGCTCAGGTTGCTATTTGGGAGTTCATCGCTTGTGGTTGGGCAATACCCTCTAGATTTAACGATTGCATGTTCCCACTCTGGCTGAATAAGTATGGCATTATCCACCCTCGATCTTGCAGTGGAATACACTCGACTTTAATAAACTCTACTAGTTCTCTATCTTGGGCTGAAATCATCTTCTGATCTTCCCACTCCACCGTATATGGAATCGTTCGTTGTTCCATATTGCACCTCCTTTGTTCTTTAAGTTGCAGATATCTCACTCGTACCACGTAGCATTCCAACGCGAACAACGCGAAGTTTTGCAAGTAAGGTATGTACTACGAAGAAGGAATAAGTGTAAGGTATTTAGCTACTGGTAGAATCTATGTCTGCCAGATATTGCTACACGTTCAAACAGCTCAATTCAACTCTGTCTACCGTGTCTCTACTTTATAGTACCTGGCTTTCATTGAGTATGAATCTCCACTCCCTTTCTCACTATCTATTCCATTGCCACGACCATCATAATAGCAACACATCTCATCCCCTATTCCACATTCAGCCAAATATCGAAACACTGCTACACCCCACAGATCCTCTCCGTCGACAATTCCATATCGCCCACTCAATCCTCTCCTCTGGCGCAATAGTCCTCCTATTTCCTTCTCTAGCCCTCTCACTACGTCTTCTACACAGCGGTGCTTTAGCTCGTCTACACTGGACATTACAAGCATGTACACTAACCATGCTCCTCGCCTCCGCCGTTCTAGGCGTCTGGCTTAGCATACTCGATGGCAACGTTTGTATCCCCAAAATTGCTGGTGACTCAACTAACAGACTTAGAATCAACATCTTCCACATTCGATCGCAGGTGGTCTACTCACCCTCTTGTTCATCGCACAACCGCTCCTCGCCGCTTTCTCGCGGATGCCGGTTTCACTTCCTGCCTCCGAATTGAACAAAAAATGGTTCACACGCGAGAAATTTGCGCGCGGAGCTGGCGTGCTGGTAGTATTACTAGGTCTCCAATTAGCCTGGCGGGCGGATGGTAGCCGGAGAGGAGTATACGTGATGATGGCCGTTGGCTTGGGTTTGGTGGAGGAGTGGATAAGATGGGGCGTTGGAAAGCGGGAGGTGTCGGTTGGGGAGTGGGTGAGGGAGAAGGAGAGGGAGAGAGTTTAGGTTGTTATGGGGTTCGATGGATATATCGCTGGTGGGAGGATGTGTCATGCGGGTAAGGTTTAGATATCCCCTTTTGGAACACAGCGTTCTGGTATAAGGAAGACATTGGATAGCTCCCATAGCAGTTGATAAGGTTTACATTATAAGATTAATGTTATGGATTTCAAACTTCGACATCCTCCATCTGATTCAACTTGGGCTTCACAGTCACACTTTTATCTGAGGGTGTCTCGGATCCAGCATACCGAACCTGAGGGGTCTCTCCATACAGCACTTCATTCTCAATATCGTCCAGAGTCTTGCCCTTGGTCTCAGGAATCATAAGCGTGAGCAAGGCGCAGAGGAACATAATACCAGAGAATAGACCCAAGACTCCTGGAAGGCCAATTTTCTCGGTGATAGTTCCAAAGGCAAAGGCTGTCAGCAAAGCGCCGCACTTGCCGGATGCAGCTGCAATACCATGTGCCGTAGCTCTGACACGAGTAGGAAATAGCTCGACTGGAAGAAGAAATGTGGTTGTATTAGGACCCGCGTTAATCACCAGTTGAGAGATTGTGAATATTGTCATTAGACCACCAGTTGATGTATGGTTTGTGATGCCAGCCCAGATTGCGTACAGGGCGCATACAATTAGACTGCACCAGAACTGCTGGTTCTTACGCCCGATGAGGTCTGGCAGGAATATTCCAATCCAAAATCCAGGGAGGTATCCCTAGTCACTTAGCAAGAATTCATGTAAGCGAGGAAACGATGAACTTACAGCAGCTTGGACTATGATGTTTCCTACGGCTGTATTGTGGAGAGTTTCGTAAGGCGTTTTGCCCTTCCCGTACCCGATTTGAGCAAGAATGATGGTTTGATTAAGATTGATACCGTAGTAGGCAATATCGCTGTGGACTCTGTTAGTCTGGAGTATCAGTGACATTTCGACAAATGCTTACAATAGAAACCACACTGCAGAGACCGAGAACAGGACTTTGGCATGTCTCCACTCCTTGAAATAGTTGTGAAAGTCAATAAACTGTTCTTTGAGGCCTCTCTGGTCCTTCTTAGTTAAGCTCGTTTCCTTTGCAACATCTGCACAAGAGATCAGCCGATATTACAGTCTACCAGAAAATGCAACTCACATTGTTCATATGGCTTGGACTCTTTCATGGTCAATCTTGCGTAGAGCGTCAAGGCAGCTGGAATGATGCCAATACCGAGTAGGAGTCGCCAGACCCATTCAAGGTGGTTGATATCATGCAGAATTGAGCTCTTGAAGGCTGAAAGCAAAATGAGATAGACAATGCTGGAAGCCATGGCACCTGCTCCGATGCAAGAGAATACTGTAAGAACCAGAACAGCTCTAGATCCTAGAGCAGTCTTCTCAGCAGACAGAGAAGATGACATGGGGTAGTCTGTTCCATAAACAAAATCAGTAATTATGACCGCATAACATTGAGGAGAACTTACCTGCACCAATTCCAAAGCCAGTCACTACTCGAAAGATTGTCATCCATGCTACAATACCAGTGTGCGAGAGACCTTTCCAAGGTAGCAGTATGGTCATCAAGACGCCAAACATGGTGATAATAAGTTCAATGCCATAGACACTGTGTCGGCCAAGGGCATCTCCTAAAATGCCAAAAGCCAATTGACCTCCTATCATACCGAGACTGAGTCCAGCCTTGACTTCATCGCCTTGTATGACGCCTAAAGCGTTCTTTTCGTCTTTGAAATAGATGTACCCAAGCATTTGGACAACTGAAAAGTTCAGTATGGTTACCGCTTCGATGACTGAGCCATATCAACATACCAAGTCCCTGATATTTGTTAGCGCAAGATCATGAAAGGATGCAATCAAAACCAGATCCGTCGATCAGCACGAAATTGCATCGCGCTTCATGGTCAACATAAAGTACATGAGATGTGCAAGATGCTATGGTATTAACAATAGATGTTCTTACTTACTATAGCTAGGTTCAAAAAGCCATCTGAGAACAACCCAACACCAGCGATCACCAAGAACTTGACTTTGGAAAGGAGAGATTCAGACATAATGAGTATATTGTTTTATTTACACATTCGACTAGAGAGCCGACTATTCCCAGGGTCGTCGCGGACGACAGATATATATCTCCGTCCATGGCAGTATCTTGAATCTGTTCAACGGAGAGAAGTGCAGGTGTCGCGTCCGAATATTTCGAATACAGTTGTTCTCTGGCGTTGAGAGCAAAAGGTTCAAGATGTAGTAGATGGAAGGTTGGAGATGTTCACTGACCCAGTGGACGAAGCTCACGACTCCACGTGCGGGTCCTTCCCAACGCGTGGGGGGCAGATCAACTACCACGTTTTGCCATGAACAACCTCAGTGGAAGATCAGTCGGGATGCTTCACACTTTTGAGAACGCCTCCGGCAAGAAAAGCGAACTCATCCATGTTACGCCTTGCTAAATATCGCTTCACCTCCGACTGCTTCAACTTCTCAAAATCACGACCTCGGTGACCCTTCCGACCTTCCCGCTGTTGAGCTCCTCGCCATTCGGCATCGACTCCGATGGTCAGATGGAACCCATGGAAACTAGCCCAGTGCCTATGCCTGCAAATGGCATGAGTTTGAGAGAGTCGTTTGGTGACCGAAAGCTTCCGGAAATCACGAGAAAGATTACTGCATGCGTAGCATGTCGCAAACAAAAGGTACTTATCTTATCTACCTCGAACATTCGTAGATGCTAATAGATCAAGATAAAATGTAACATGCGAGATGGCGAACCTCCTTGTACGAGATGTAAGAAACGAAATCTATCATGCTCTATCAACAGAAGTTTGCAAATGCTATTGGAAGACGATGCAAAGTTCGACCTACTGTTACTTTTTGATGGGCACTAGCTAATAAGTGAAATCAGCTGGAAGACGTCAATCACTCGAAAGGTGAATACTCTTGAGGCAATTATAGAGAAACTACGAGGGGGACGAAACGATTCGATTCAAATCTCTCATGGCCAAGAACAGAATGGAAGCCCGTCGTCAGCCAGCGAATATGATGGGAACGATAAACCATCCAAACCTGCAAAGCCATCGGTGGTGTCACCTCGAGAACATCCTCATCAGCCATGGAAAGTTGTTATGGACCCAGAATCAGGACCGGCGATCATTCCAGCCGCCTGTGTTGAGCAGAGTGATGACCGCGCATCTCATGCCAGACCTTCTGGTGTCACTCGAGTTGGGCCTGACTTGATTGAGCAGGGCATAATCTCACATGAGCAAGCTCAACAGCTGTTGGGAGTATATTCAGACCGCTTGGATCATTTCCTGTACAAGATCCTGCTAGAGAGTCGAGATGTTGGGTCTATCAGATATAACTCCTCTCTACTATTTGCGGCAATTTGTACGGTTGGATCGCTGCATTCGACAGAACACGCCCATCTATATGAGCCTTGTTATCAAGCATTTCTTGCGAGATGTTCTGCTCAAATGTTCTTGAAGGATAACAGGCTGGATGATATCAGAGGGCTATTGATTGGCGCATTTTGGCTCAGCGAAGTTTCCTGGAATTTGGCAGCTGCAGGTGAGCGCTTAACGCACGATTCAAAGAGAAGCGAGCTAATACTGAGGAACTACAGCCGTCCGTCTTGCCACACAGCTTTCTCTTCATCGCAGCATCAATTCAGCTCTTAAAGGCGAGCTTCGGGGCTACCAAGAGACACGACTGTACTATCTTGTTTTTGTCTGTGATCGTCACTTCAGTATCAGTTATGGCCGCCCTCCAATGTCTGGAGAATGCGACTCAATCAAAGCAGCCTCCAAATTTCTCAACTCACCCTACGTTATCGAAGAAGACTCTCGGCTGGTGAGCCAAGTCAACATTTGGTGTATTTCCGGTGGCGTATTCGAGACATTTGGACTTGACGTTGAAACTGCAGTTTCTCTGGAATTACTACCAAAACTCCGCAGATTTGTAATAGCTCTGGACACATGGCGTGCAGACTGGCATGATCAGTTCAGCCATCACGCCCATGTAGGCGACTACCCAAGCAAGGGCGTGGGGCTCCACTTTCATTTTGCAAAGCTCTATCTCTGCTCTTTGGCATTCAGAGGCATCACACTACCGACCAGTAAGCTTCATCCGGAACTAGAAGAGTTTGCGAATGCGGCCATCATGTCTGCAGAAGCAATACTGCGTACATTCATCAACGACACGGAGTTGAGGTCATATCTCAATGGACTACCGCTTTATTTTGACACCATGATTGCGTTCGCTATGGTCTTTCTGCTCAAGGTCGCAACCAAATTTTCCGGGATCGTACGAACAGGATCTGCCGAAATCATGGTTTTGGTGCGGAATATGGCATCAATTCTTCGTGAGTCCGCCGCTACGATGCATCGTCAGCATATGCTTCGATATATTGCTGAAGGAATTGACAAGATCATCCAAAAATGCGACGAAGGACCCATTGTGCAGCCTCAAAGTTCCATGCCAGAGAGCTCGCAGTCCCAAATCAATGCAGACATGGCATATCCGCAAATATCAGGAGATGCCTTATATTGGGTGGATAACTTTGATCTTCTGTCATCACATGCGGACATGTCCACAGAAGCATGGAATTTTCCGCTTGGATTCGATACTGCCAACGACATATGAGATAGAGCACCAGGCCTCGAAGATATCGTATTGATTGTATTCAAGGCTGCTAATAGTTCAAAGCCAAATCGAAGACGTCAAAGTTACGCCAATCCTTCCCAGCAACAGACTCGGCATCTCTTATCTTTTCTGACAATATCAAGGGTACCTCAACTTCAGAGAGACCTCCGTGCGAACGGAGCTTATGATCGTTGATATTTGCCATATCATGTTCCTCTCGGCTCGAGCCAATAACAGAATGCTGCCTCGCCACTACAACAATGTCTCCTTCGCGGTCCAAAGGCATTTCGAATCTCTTGCATCCATCTGCACCATCTGTAGCGACTTCGACTTGTGGGAATGTTTGGCAGCATTGTATCATGGCATCCACGTCCACTGGCTTCTCTTTCGACACATAGACGCGAACGAATGAGCCCAGTCCCGCGTGGTGTCGAACAAAAGGATCGGTAATGGGGCAAATTACTCGGCAGCAGCCTTGACCAAATTTCTTCTCGAGCTCGTCTTGAAGGAACAGCACATCTGGGGTTCCATCGGGTCCGCACTTTTCGTTCATTCCATGATCACCCGTAATGGCTACTCTAGCGCCGAGCTGGATCAGTCGAGCCACTTGCGAGTCTAAAGCTTTGTAGAAATCATTCGCTTCTTTCTCGCCAGGTGCATGCTTATGCTGAACATAATCTGATAAAGTCAAATAGAAGACGTCCGCAAGCTCCTGTTCCAGAATTTTGATCCCAGCATCTAGCACAAACAGTGACAAATCGGCTGAAAATTGATCGGGCTGTTTACGACCGACGAGGTCCTCGACATTCGAAACGCCATGCTCTTTCTCGGAGCACGAAGCCGCTTTTTCAGCCGAGAAGCAGATCGACGCGTCCTCGCCTAGTCGAAGACCATGTTTCAGGATCTTGCGGAGTTTGTCTTTAGCTGTGATGGCTGCCACCCGCACCCCGTTCTTGGACATTTGTTCCAGAATGGTGGATCCACGTAGTAAACTGTCGTCTTGGATCATGATTTCCTTGCCAGTTTCGCGGTCGAGGAAGTAGTTGCCAGCTATGCCGTGCACAGCTGGTGATACTCCAGTGATGATGGAGACGTTGTTGGGATTGGTGAAAGACGGCATTGCTGATTTCGCAGTGGTATGGAATCCATTTTTGAGGAACGATCCAATGGTGGGTAGAATCCTATCCTCAACTCCTCGTTCCAGATATGATGGATCGAAGCCGTCAACGCATATGACAACTGTTTGCCAAGTTGGCATGCGATACGTCCTTGAATGCAGAGAGATTTGAGCCCGAGAGTCTTATGAAATCAGCAAAAAGCGAAGCCATGGACTTGAAGCACTCACCGATTAGACATTTTACAGCAAGGTCGCGATAATCGGCAAGACTTGGAGTTTTCGCGCCTGCTTCCTTTGCCAAATCATCCCATCTTCGAACAGCCAATTTCATTTGCAAGAGAGGATCTTTCTCAGCAGCTTTAACCTGCTCCTCAGTAAACACGCCACCCTGTCGCTGTTAGTCACTGCATCATAACCATCCTAGAGTGCACTCACCTGATATCTCAACGTCGTCTTACTCGACGGCGACAACGTATCATAATACCCACGATTCACAGCCGTCAGATACCTCTTTGCCATAACATGCGCGCCCACCAACTGACACACCTTATCGCTAAAGCCCAGCTGCCTCAGATAGTTCTCCCCCAAAATCTCATGGGACGCTGTGCCAACATATGTGCCATCGAGGGCAATCATAGCAGGCATTTCGGATGCTTTGGGAATGAAGCGACCAACATCGTGAAGAAGGGCGGCCAAAACCGTCTCGTTGTCTGCGGATGCTTTTTGTGCGCGGTGGGCGGTTTGGAGAGAGTGTTCGAGTTGGGATACGGCTTCGCCGATGTAGTCGGCGTCGCCTTGCGCTTTGATGAAAGCGAAGAGAGTGTCGACTGTTTGACGGGCGTTGTTCAGGACGGAGGGAAGAACGGGGGTAGTGTTGACTGCCATTTTTGGATGCGAGTTATGATGTTCTAGGAAGATGCGTAACACTGTTCAATTCGCTTCGAGTTTATTATATATAGGCTTCATGATGAAGGACTTCGCCGCGAGATTATCTTTCACATGATATGAAGTTATCCTAAATGTCGATCTGAAGCATTTTGCGGCATAAAAACACCATCGGCAAGAAGGCCGATATATCCCACCTTGGTCATACCTTGCTAGTCTCGGCAAGAAGGTCGATACAGTCGGACTCAACACCCTTGTGAAAGTCAAGAATCTCATTACATAAATAGCTTTTGATAATTCGGGAGTAAAAGAATCAACAACTGAATCAAACGTTAAACAGTTTACCATTATTTCACAAAGATATTCTTGCTCTTCACAATGGCACCACTTCGTCTATCCAAAGCTCAAGTCGACAGTTATAACACCAATGGGTTTTTGGTTCTTCGTGCAGACGAGCATAATTTAGTTGATCCAGAGAAACTTCAAGCATGGACTGATGAAGTTCGCAATTGGCCAAAGGTCAAGGGAAAGTGGATGCCATACGACGAAGTCAACGCTGATGGCCAAATGCAACTCATGCGAACAGAGAAGTTCTCAGACTATCATGAGCAATTTGGCGACCTCCTGTTCGGCGAAGGTATTGCGAGCTTACTAGAGCAAGTATCAGACGATGTATGTTGTACTCACAGCTTGCTCAATCTCATGGCTGATGCTTCTTTCACAGAAAATGCTCCTCTTCAAAGACAAAATCAACTACAAAGCTCCCAAAGGCAACGGCTTCCAACCCCATCTCGACGCCCCAGCCTACGACCACATTTCCAAAATCGAGCATGTCACCGCCAACTTTGCCATCGACGCTGCAACGCCAGAAAACGGCTGCCTCGAAGTCGTGCCCGGCTCACATCGCATGGACGTTGAGCTCGCAGAAGGCGGACGAATCAGCGACGCCTGGACGGACGCTCACGACTGGATCCAGGTGCCGTTGGATTCTGGCGATGTGTTGATCTTTGGGAGCCATTTGGCACATCGATCAGGACCAAATAACTCGAGTAAGCCAAGGGCGAGTCTGTATGCTACGTTCCATGGGGCGTCGGATGGGGCGGATTTGAGAGAAAAGTATTATACGCATAGAAGGATTGCGTTTCCACCTGACCATGGTAAGAAATACCTCGCTGGGCTCTGCAAAGGATGCTAATTATTTCGTAGAGAGAGAAGCGGATAAGAGCTATGAGCAAGGTTGGGCTACGTATGGGTTTGCGGCTCCTTTCGCCAGACAAGGAATTGCAGCAGCGCCGGGAGCTACTGAGGTTGTTGCATGAAACGCTACAAGCTATAGCGATTAGTAATGCAAATGTCTCGCAACGAGTTGCTCTTGTTCATCAGTGATCAGATATTCAGCTTTGTCGTCTACGAAGCTTCAAGCTATCTTTCAATTCTTGTTTCGGAAAATCGGCAAGCGAGTTGTGTGACTAATGATGAGGGATTGCAAGGTGTAATATGGATATAAGATATTTTCAAGACATTGGCGTGACGACGTTGGATGAAATGGTAAAACAATGTAGGATGCAGGAAGACGAGTCGATGGGAACCAAGACAAGCTTTTCGCAAGCAGGCACCAACCAAGTACAACGATCGACTGGCGAAACCCTAGATCCTGTCCATCTTGCATAAGGTATGCGCGATGCTGACGAGGCAAGAGGATGGAGTGTTTTGAAATGGCAGCTATAATAGAAGCAATTAAGGCCGTTGCCTATTTTCATATGGAAAGGAAGAAACGGCATTGATGAAAGAGAGTAGTCAGCAGTGAGTCTTTAAGCAGTCTCAAAGCAATAAACAAGAATGCAATATTTCTGCAATAGAAGCCTTTTGTTGCACTTCTCGAACATGGGCGTGTGGTGTTGATTAATGCGCAACGATGCGGTTTCAGCGGGAACGCTAGACCATTCCTAGAGACTGCATTGCCCCTATTTTACGCTTCTTCCATGATCCCAGTCTCCCAGATTATATCGCGACACCAATGACTTCAATCAGAAGAGTGGGTCTCGTGAAACGACCTCTCTTCTTTTTGCACTGTGCAACTCCCCCAGCATTGTGCATTATTGAGCCTGCTGTGCCTGCCTCTATCGGTCTATCCCAGCATTGTCCCGCCTTCATGCCAATGCCATGCCTTTACTCCAGAGTGAACACAAAGTGTGGGTCCTTGGCCGTTGGATAATCCGCAGACATAGCCACTCAATTAAGTTTGAACTCCCGCGCGTTTCAACGCCTCCTCCACCATGTGCCTTGTGCAACTCTGGAGTTAATCTGATGGTGTAATTTCTTTAGGTGCGGAGCCTGCCCTCGAGCCTATTCTTGGATCAGTAGAAATTGCGGAGATCATGAGGTCCAGATAATCCCTTGCAGAGAGCCGGATTCTATCGTCACGGCTCCCCTTTTGATACGATGCAGTCGATATGCAAGGCAATCTTTAATGTGAGCTCGTGGGCCGTGGCTGGTTCGATGACAGGTAACAAGCGCTCATGGCGTACGGTAACGATTGGCCTAATGCAGCCAATTACTATAGAAATGTGGTTAAAACCGGGGGTTGGAGGAACAAGTGGACAACGAATTGTCAATTTTAGGACGCTCTGGCCAGACTTTGAGCTCAAGTAGTGCATAGTGGCGTTACATAGTGGCAGGCAAGTATCTATCAAATTTAAAGAGTACGTGATCTAGGTCTTCCTGTACCAGTTGAGGGTTGCGCATCTGCTGCTGGATGCGAAGCGGGCGAAGTTATGTTTGTCATGGCATTCGATAGTTTGAGGCTTGACTTAAGCAATTCACGGACTAGAAAGCACTTTAGAAGGATACAATGTACCATGGAACGGAAGTCACGATACACAGTACACACTGGATGGAATCGTGGGATTAATTTGGGCCAGCCATTAAAACATCTAGGATTAATGCTGCTTGTGCTCACAATCCCAAGTACAGTAGCTGCCAAGTGAAGCGCATAGCCATGCCCTTTATTCCAGACTATTGCTCTACTGGGTACCTATTAAGAACAATGAGGGTCATAATAGCCGTTAGATAGGCTTATCCTCGTAGGGTCGTTTTGCTCGCCCGTTTGACCAGAAACCCACCACCTGAGACTTTTCCAAGGGCTGGTGGTCTTGTTGCGAGCCTTTCCTCCTGCCCGCAGTCAGTGCGTACGAAACGAAATCATCCAATTCCATTCTTTTTTGCCTTCGCTCACTTTTTGCTTTCTTTCCTTCCCGATAAACCTAGTCCAAGCCTTCCTTCTGCTCGGTGTCTAATTCTTGGTTTTTAGATTTCTCAACTCACCGTCACCAACTGTCTTGCTGGATTTCCCCCTCCACGTCGCGTGTTCGCTCTTCTCTGTCCTGGATTAACGTCGACAATTACCATCTGGATTACGACAGGAACCCTTTCGAGATCACTATCCACAGTAAAACCGCATAAAACACTGCGTGGCGTACACTTACTTCCAAAGTCCCTTCTCAATCTGCAGAACGTGCTTGCTGCATGCCTCGCGTTGCGGCAAATCATCGAAACCATCGAACCTGATTCTCACTTGGACCAAGGATTTTATCCCGTTACCAGGCACTAAAACACCTGGTCGCTGCTATCTTGATCTTAAACTAGGCCTGTCCTACTCATTTATTCTGGACCCTCCGCCTTATCACGTCCAGAACAAAGCGCAATCAATCAAGGCGGTCCCCGGCCTTCCCCATAGACTCTCGCACCCTGACGCTGCACCTTCTCCTGCTTCAACAGGCTCTACTTCTTAACTTCTCATCCCACCCCAAGCCTGCCATTACTCGTTTCTAGCCATTGATATCAGGAGAAGCTTCTTTTCTGGTCCAAAGCACTTTCCGTGCCCAAAATTGACGAGAAGGTCAACCACCATTCATAAGTTGGAGCCATCTGGATCTTTTTTCAACCGCCATACTGGAGCCGACTTGAACATCTGCATTCAATCCTGCGCGCATTTGAGCCTGACTGATATTTCACATTAATTATTTCTCCATCAGCGAGTTTGTCTCCCTACTAGTATTCGCCATGTCCACGTCCAAAGAAAATGAGCCAACTACATTTGGCGTCATCATAGAGAAGAAATCCCCACTTGTAGCGACCAGCTCTGGAACCAACGCCGCACCAACCACATCAGCCTCGACCACTATGCCAATGGCACCACTAAACGCTCAGCAAGGCTCTACTACCAGGCCTACTCTTCATCACATTGCACCAGCATCTACTCCAATTCAGGCCCCGCTACCTTCGCCGTACTCAATGTCAGAACAGCATGACCGAGCATCAGACCTGGAGGATGGCCACTACCAAGCCCCGACTGTCAGTAACGAGCATATAAATGCAAAAGCCGCTCATCCACTTATGGAACCGAAACTTGCGACTATAGTAATTCGCACTTCGACTCCAACTCGTCAACAGTCATCGGCTTCGACTGCAACATCAGCTACCGCTGCCCCCGGCGTCCACGATGAAAAGCTGATGGATGTAAGAGTGCAAGATTGCACCATGTGGCCATCTCAAGTTGAAATGAAAGCACGACATAAGCGAGAGAAGCGCGCTCGATCGAAGAACCCGTTGATGCGTCTTAGAAAACGCAACCGGGTCATTGTCAGCGTGGTCATCGCATTAGCAATTGTTGCATTGGCTGTAGGACTTGGTGTTGGCGTTTCGAGGGCGGTACATGGTGGTGTCTGGGCTGGCAATGGCAAGACCACGCCTATTCCGGTAAGCTGATAAAATTGGCAAGTGGTTGTCCTCGTGCTAATTTCTGCCATAGAACTGATCATGGACCACGAGCCTAGTACTATCTGCTGGGATAACGATTTTATTTTATTGCATAGCATATGGTGTAGCAGCATCAAGGAGCGAGGAGTTCACCGGTTTGTCTTCTCCGCTTTCTGACAGCTATAGCATGACAGCTAATTTGATCCATAGGACACATTGTTTTCATACCGAAGCATTAGCATTAACGCGGCATTGGCCACAGTCATTACCTACCAAGACGTTCTTAGAACGCAAATTAATGAACAACAAATGGCTATCTCAAGTTTGCCTATACTGACTGATGATTAGTGTAAATGCATCTCACGTGCCCAGGGGTGATTTACATTGCGATTCAAGGATATCCATTGCTAATCTGCTTTCGGAAGGTAGTCGATCAAGGACTCGAAATGATCTCCACAAGGCGAGAACCTGAGCAAACCTGTCAACGGTCGCCCAAACTCGGGATTGTCCTTACCAGGTTGCCGACCTTGATTCATGGCCGCCACAAACGGGCCTGCCTCTCCGCCTCTGAAGACT
The DNA here is from genome assembly GCA_010405405.1 of Microthyrium microscopicum. Lineage (NCBI taxonomy): Eukaryota > Fungi > Ascomycota > Dothideomycetes > Microthyriales > Microthyriaceae > Microthyrium > Microthyrium microscopicum. The sequence goes on along the minus strand of MU004233.1, from coordinate 2,408,149 downwards.
TGTTTGGTGCTCTAAATTTGTTTTTAGATCTATATGCTTTTATTTTAACCCTCAATATTGCCGAGGATAGTATATCCTCCTCCACACCATCAGTCTTTTGCTATTCCAACCAGCCAACCATCGCTCAACTCTGGATCAATCTTAATGCAACCACACTTCATCAGGATCTTATTATTCTCTCAACCTAGGGATAATCCGATGGCTTCAACTACCACCTACCGAGCTTCCATCATGAGCCTGGTAGCCCCGGAGGCACATACCTCTTCCATCACACGTCCTATAACGTCTTCTTGTCATGCTACATGCTAATAGCGCGACACCATGTTATCAACAACTCGCGTATATAAGTGTTCACCACCACATGCGCCACTAGTTACAGCCGCTTCTCAGGCCCAAGGCCAATGCGGATGCAACGCCCGCTTGCCAGCTATCAACTACCATCCCTGTCGCAGATCCAGTCCTTCCATCATACAAGCAGCATGTACACGCACAATTATGCATGGAAGCCTTGATGACCACCAAGGAACAATCGAAGCTTTTCACCTTCCCGTCTTCAACCACAAAGGCCTAGCCAATATTGGATTTGCGCCGTAGACATGAACCCAGGAATACAAGGCTGATGGCCGCCATCACGGCTTTTACCGCCCATTACCATTTGGAATACCTGGTCGATCTGAACAAGTGGGCTGCTTGTCAGGCGGAGAGGTTTGGCATCGTGACGTCTACTATTTGCAGAGATGGAGGTGCGGCGAGACGATATTTTCAAGGAGTTGTGCATGGTAAGATGGTAAACATGGGTCGTTCCATCGACTTTGAATGTCTGTTATACTCCAGATTTTCCCATCCTTCCAGAAATCCTGAACTGTTCACTATTGCTTTTATAGGTGCTTTTTCTTCCTGATTCCCTGGACTTCAGCATATTTACTTTCTTATCGTCTTCTTCTTTGATTTCGATTTTCGCATGGTGCAGTCATTCTAGCATATGTGAACTCTTTGACGACGACTACGATTATACGTCTTTCTTCTGGACATATTCTTCTTTGATTTCATTAAATCTTACTGTTTTGATTCTAGAATCAACAATGCTTTTCGTCTTCGCACAACTACTCGGCTTGCTCGCTGCTTTAGCATCAGCTCAAAGCCTCGATGATACTGCCGCTAGCAATATAACCTGCTCTCCTCTAGAACTCATCATTGGTACGCATCTCAATCAGCTTCCTATGTCTACATCTAACTAATCATCCACAGCACGAGGCACCAACGAACCACCCGCTCCCAAATACGGAATCATCGTTGGCGACCCTCTCTTCGACGCCACACTAGCACTCCTCCCCAACATCACCGGCTATGCCGTCAACGTACGTCTCCCATCTCCGTACAAGCCCCTTATCATTCTAACATGCCTAGTATCCCGCCGACCTAAGCTGCGAATCTCGCCCAGATGGCGTCAACGACACCCTCAACCACCTCTACGCCCAATCCCGCGCCTGTCCATCCCAAGCCTACGTCCTCGTCGGCTACTCCCAAGGCGCCGACGTAATGCACTTTGCCGCCGCCAAAATCTCACCGTATCTCTACAACCGCATCTACGCCCTCGTCATGTTCGGCGACCCCGGAAACCGCGGCCCAAACGAACTCTCCCCGCAAGGCGGCAACACACCCCCATTCCCCGCCGCCCTCGCACGAAAGTTAAAGGAGAACTGCGCACCCGGTGATCCGTTATGCAACAACAATGGGACAGACGTGAATGCCCATTTGAGCTATAATGATGCGGGCACGACATATATTTCCGACAGCGCGAAATATATCAAGAAGGCATATGATGCAAAGGGGAATCAGGGACCGGAGCCGAGTCCGAATGGAGGAACGGGGGAACCGACGTTGGCGGAGGAGCAGGCGATTCAGAATTTGGCGGATTTGATTGGGAGTGGGGGGACGACTTGTTCGACATTCCCGACTGTGCCTGCTTCTACGGCGACGGCGACTGGGGCACCTGGATCGTCTTTTGCGTCTGGGGCGGCGATTACGCCGGCGCCGGTGGTGGGTAAGAGGGTGGTGTGGAGACCACAGAATGGTTTGTAGTTGGACGAGGTGATATGGATGTGTATGTTGGGTGTGACTTGTGATATGCGGTTGGGGAGAGACTGGGCAGTTATGACTTCGTTAGCATATATGAGACATCTTTATTGGATATTGTAATGAATTTTATGACTTTTAGGTCAACTATATCGCGTATGCTTTTGGAATATCTGATCACTGTGGGCTTTGACGAGGTTCTAAGGGATATACAGTGCTCCCGAGTGTGATGAGCTTATAGGATGGTATTCAACTCAGCAGATACGATCTTGGTTTGAAACCATTACTTCAATGGATCTAGTAAGCCTAAGCTTTTGATCTTGACAGCAGAATCTCAACAAATTGAAGTGTATTTTCTATCTATTCTGTGATGATCACATCATCATCAGCTTGTACCAGACTTGACAGAGCTTCCAGCAAGCTTATGAGCTCAAACAGAAGACAACTCTGTTGCTTAGACACAAGTGACCACTGGTATTCCAATCTTAGCTTGGTAGAAGATCGTACACTCCCCTCTAGTACACTGTTAACAAACCTGTCAGTCTCTTTTACTATCGATATACTTAAATCTTGTACTTACTAGGTTCCCGCAAGTGCCTGATGTTGCCAACTTGTAAGTTGTCATGAGTAACAGAACACTTGTTAGATGCACATGTCTAATAGGACTTTAGCGTTTACTGAATACTTTAACGCCGCTAAGAACTTACTCCACTGTATTTCTGCGCATTGATTGTGGCAATGGATACGGCGATAGCAGCTAAAAGAGTTGAGATTTGAATTTTGAAGATTGCTGAAGCATGTCTGGTGGCTAGTAGGCTTGATTGTATGGAGAGGTGGTCCGTATGAATGTGTTTTCATGACCAAATCGCGGAAAGAACTGCGTTTCAGTACTCGTTTGGTTTATAAGAACCGGCGACATGTTCTTTTTCCCTTTCTTGATCCCGTCTCGAGCAGAATGCCAACACATTCGATAGATTGGTTCGGTAAATTAGAGAAGTTAACTATGGTCCAAGTTTAGAACTCTTTTGCTGTGTTCTCTCCATCCCTATCCTGCGAATTCAAGGCATATTGGATAGTCTCGCCGCAAAGGATAGCAGGAGAGCAACCAGAACATCACTTAGGTTCCTCTTTTTCAATCCTTATCACTTTTTACGTTACATTGATGATTTGATACGAGGATATAGAGCGGTCAGCAGCTAGATCAATCCTACATAGCGATATACGGTACAGATACTTTCCTTATCTGAGCGGTGGCTGACGGTGAGATCGCAAGTCACGGCGATATGGTAGTTTAATCCTACATCTCCAGATCTGACTGTTCGAAAGAATGGACATAACAATGACAGCCGAGGCAATAGACTGACCATATGGCCACCAGATACATACAATAGGAATCTTAAATGCCGTAATGTTTAGCATTGGAGCTTGAAGATTCCTGTCTATCTCACCGCGCCCTGGATTCATGGACCTCTATTGGATAATATATTGATTGAGAGACTCCCATCGCTTGCCGTAAATCCTACGAATACGGACCTGCACAGTCGCTGTGGGATTGCAAGCAAGAATGGAAGCATGATAACCAAAGGAGATAGTATAAGGCCAATTACAGATAGAGCATTCGTAGTTTACTCTAGGTGGCAGCATCCTGCTGCCTGTTAATAACAGAGCTTGGAGACCCATCTCCCGATAAGCTTCTACACAAGCTTCCAGGCTTTTCATCAAAGCTTCATATTTGATGTAAGGAGAGCTGCTGGCCCATCTTATTTGTTCTCGCAAAAATCCTTTGAAACTAATCCCGGTGTTTACGCCGCCCAGAATGCTCTGAGTGAGCACCCGAGCCCAAGGGACGTCTTTTCTCTTCCATAAAGTATAACCATGACATTGGAAGTATTTCGGGATATTTCATTCCATCTCAGCACAATAGCACTTGCCAGATATTCTTTGCTCAATCTGCCCGATAAATCACCTTCACATTTATTCTTTATCGTTCATCCATTTGCAGGACAGGATGGAGTTGGCAAAATCACACGAAGAGGACAAATACAGTTTCGCAGTAAGGCTACGCGAAGAAAAGAAGTTTTTTGAACAAGCTGCTGTGGAAGGTCATGACAACACCTTGAATGAGACGATTGAGAGCTATCTTTGGGCCATAAGTCAATGGGCAAAGTTCGAAGCCTCTGATTTCCACGATGGCAGCCTAAGAATATTCAATCGCACAGTAATCCAAGCAGGGAAAAGCTACCACTATAGAAACGCCAAACAGATTGAGATTGTCTTGTACATTCTCAGCCTTCGGGAGATGGGCCCTTTTGCTCGTCCTTCTGTCAGCCATTCTGGAGAGCAGACATTTGTGGCCGCAACAACAACAACAACTGGAGCTCGGTTCTCCACCGACCTGCCCTTCTTCGTGGAGGATATTGAAGAAGAGTGGATGAACGACTATTTGACCTTAGATTCAGACAGCCGTGACAATCTCATTGGTTTTATCGGACGGCTTGTGTCTGTGGGACTTCCAAAAAGGCTCGGACTGTGCGCACTACGCTTGTTTCATGATGCTTTGGAGGCACCACGTCGACTTAGAGCACTTGATGCTGGTAAAGAAGTTCCGGAATTGAATTTGCTGCAGGCAATCGGGGCATGGCTCATCACATCCAATTGGAAGACGTGGACACTTCCAAGTAGAGGCGTGCAATTTGGCACTGCCCTTGCGTATCCAGGAGTGCTTGCTTGCAGTGCTGGTGTCACTGCCAACGGGTTCAGCGCTGAGAGATGGCAGTTTTGGGTTGATCGTGTGCGCGAGATTCGTTCTCAGTTGAGCACGGAGAAGATGAAAGAGTTGAAAATGGACCACTTCATCGAGCGGCTTAGTGACAATTCCGTCAAAAGTGTCAGTGTGTAATGCATGAGAGACTTCAGAAGTGGCCGGGTAACTAGGTGCAAAGCCTATCTTATCGGGAAAAATGAACTTGGTTATATGATTTTAAGCTTACATGGTGTCTCTCGAGACTTCATTCCCAATTTGTCACCGATAGTTCATGGATGAAGGAGGCCGGGCTTGCCCTCGAATAGTTTACATTCTGGCTGTTGTGAAGACAACTATGGCGGTTACTAAAGCTAGCTGTACTTCGGACTCGCTAGAAAGTACCGGAATAATTTGGGATAGATTCAAACATTGTGAAAGAACAATCATGGAAAAAGTTCATACTCTCGTCTAAGGACAAGGCTGACAAGGCTGAGCAGACTCATGATTGGTTGAACTTGAGTTAGTCTTTCTCAACCTACTGTACTGCGCTCCAACTTCCATGCAAGGCTTTCAATTATTGGACATCTGTCTTCACAAGCTTTTCCTCGAAAACCATTGGCGAACAATATGAGCGCATGTCAACGGGCTCTGGGACTGCCCGAGATATGTGGCTTGATAGTTGAGCACATTACGCCTTCTTACTCGTTTGGCGACCACCACCCGGATATCGAGTATGTACCTCTACATCCGCCAACATATCTGCTAGAGATTGCCCTGGTGTCCAAGAACTTCCTGGAACCAGCACTAAATGCGCTTTGGATGTTCGTGCCACGACTAGCTCAGCTATTTCATCTATTCCCACCAAGTCTTTGCAGTGTCCGATGCAAGTACAACAAACCAAACATTCATAATGGGCAAATCATTGTAAGTTGTTCCCTACACCGAACACATTTTTCTCATAAAGTCTAAGTGAGTGTATTTAGGAGTTCAGACGAGACATTGTATCTGCTGATTGTGAGAGGTTTGACTACTATGCCCACCGCATCAAGTCTCTTTCCATACGTGAGAGCAAATACGACATAGATGCTCAGCTTATTCCACAGATGCTTACCTTTCGGGAACCAAAATCATGGTTCCCTCGGCTAGAAAGCTTGTGGATCTCGGATACCCTGGCAGAAGATCCCTTCTGCTATGCAAGGCTCTTTTTCTCCAGTAGAATAAAAGATCTCAGGTTTGAAATAATCACGCTATACCCTGAATCTCTAGCTCTATATGTGTATAGACTTGATATCCTTCAGAGGTTGAAGCCGAAGCTTCGTATACTCATTTGCCAAAGAGCTTACGACATTGCCCCTGTATTCCAACTTTCGCCGCAGATATCCAACCAAATCTTGGATTTTGTAAAAGGCGGTGCTCTTCAACGTTTTGTTTTCACTGAGTCGGCGTCTGAAGAAATACAAAATGAGGTCGTGAAGCATTCTAACCTCGAGGTGCTTACCCTCAACATCTACTACATGCACCAGTCAAGAAATGGCCTCGATTTCGAATTACCGCTTAGGCAGCTTAATGACTTTCGACTTGTGGTAAAAAGCATGAGGCAATGCCTAGAATTTCTACCTAGGGTGAGTTTTCATTCATACCTAACATCAGCATCGTTGTTCCAGTGGCATGCTATAAATCGGGACTTTATGCCACTAAGAAGTCTCCTTTTTAGCAGGATACCGGTAGTCACTTCTAACGGAATTTCATATCGCTAACACTGAACAAATATACAGTTACGAGGAGCTTCACTGACAAGACTCTCCATTAAGGTCAATTTTGTCTACTCCGACCCAGAACTAAATATTCTATTGGCCGAATTAGACCAATATTGCGACCTTTCGGCCCTCGAGCATATTGTCTTTGTGGCTACCAATGCTAGGCTTGTGGACACAGACAGTTACGACCTACGATATGTCAGGCAATCGAATGGTATGTCCATGGATATTGCCCCAGTCGAAATTACACCATGTGAAATGCTTCTCTCGCTATTGCCTAGCTGGAAGACTCTGAAAAAGCTGGAGGTCGTGCTTCCTCAAGACGCAAAAATGGGCTTCAGCCAGAAGTTTGTGGAGCAAGTTGCCATCTCGTGTCCCTGGCTGGATGATGGCTGGGAGTCAGAGCACGAAGAGTTGTTGGGGACATCTCATGACCAACGCTTGTCATATAATTCCCCTCAAATGCGGGTAATTCATAACTAGCTCATCCTCATGGGCTACAAATCTAGGGTTGAACTTTTCAGATACAGGGCGAAGAGCCATTAGGATAAAGCATAGCATACTGCTCTCGAGCGAATTTTAATGGTGTGATAGTAACAACCAACCAGTGTTGTAGAGATACAGTTATGGTAATCGCATGCGCGACGATTGAGCTTCCAATACTACAGTAGTGTCTAGTGAACTGTTCAAGGGGGATATAGTCCAATTCTTCACTCAAAAAACATGTTTGTGGTTCATCTTGAATTATTGTAATTATTCCCGCTTCTGACATCCCGATCTCGGCTTCTCGATTTGTGATTTCGTATAAGTGTAGCTCCAGTTCGCCATATTGCATAAGAGTAGCGTATCATCAAAAAATATTATTATTGAAGTATAAGAGCTGACTAGATCGTTTTGACGCGGCGTTCTTGAAAGATAGCATTCTATAGCTTGAACATCGTGCCCATCACTGAACCTTATTTACGTTTTCATTGCTTCAATCGCCGGTAACCTTATTTCAAGATATCTATATCGCTCCCTAGAAGCCACTAAAGCAAGAATGGCCAAACAGCTAAACAAACTCGCCGGCCAAAAGATCGCCATCATAGGCGGCTCCTCCGGGTACCTCCACTCCCATACACACCCCATTCCCTTCTTCACTCACTAACACATCCCCCAGAATCGGTCACGGCGCGGCAATCCTCCTCCACGAAGCCGGCGCCATCATAACAATAATCTCATCCAACAAACCCCGCGTGGAAGCCGCCGTCTCCGCCCTCGGTGGACCCTCCAACAGCGTCCAAGGACGTGTCGGCGATGTTCGCGACGAAGCAGCTTTCACTGCGCTCCTGCGCGAGCTGGCTCCACTGGACCATATAGTTTTCAGTGGGGTGGATAATATTATTCGTGGACCGTTGGTGGATGCGGATTTGGATGAGGCGAAGCGGTTGTTTGGGGTTAAGTTTTGGGGGAGTGTGGTCACTGGCAAAGGTACGTAAGAACTCTTATCTCCAATCATGTTTACTAATGATGTGGGAAACATAGCGTTGGCGAAGTACGATATTGTACGTAACGGGGGGTCGCTGACTCTAACCTCCGGCACCGCCGCGCTCCGTCCTGGTGCAGGAGCTTCGATTGGCGGTGCGTTGAATGGGGGAGTATTGGCGCTGACGAAGGGTTTGGCGGCGGAGTTGAAGGGCAAGAAGATAAGGGTGAATACAGTGGTGCCTGGACTTGTGAAGACGGAGTTGTGGGATAAGCAGGGACATAGTAAGGAAAAGCAGGAGACACTGTTTAAGGAGAGGGGTGAGAAGTTGCCAGTGGGTTTTGTTGGGACGCCAGCGGACGTGGCGGAGGCGTATTTGTATACTGTGCGAGCGGATTATGCGAATGGGACGTTGATTGTTATCGGTAAGTTGAGCAGAGTGCTCGGATTAGGGAAGGAAGCTAATTTGTTTCTTAGATGGTGGAGATCAGATATAGGTGAGAAACTGGTGGTGGAGATGGCATGGGGAGAGCTTTGTTAGAGCGGACTGCCAGCACATAGTGTATTGTGGTTTGGAAAGAAGACCAAATATGCGATATATGGCTCTATAGAAACCACAACTAGCCAAAACTACGCCTGAATTTATTTGGGTTATACATTGACATACACTCATTTCGTCGCTATTCATTTTACTCTGTGAACACTCGCAAATCATCGAAAGACCTGGTTAGGGACGAGACTGTACTAGTGTCTCATTTGACCATCCATTCCCATGCCGAGTTCTGATTCAAGGTCTATTCCACCATGGTGCTGTGGTTGCCCATATGCCTCCTGGGGTCGCGGCTCCTCAGGGCGTCCTTGATAACCATCTGGGATCGGTACGTTGACCTGTGGTGCTTGATGACCAGGCACAGCCATGGGTTGTTGGCGGACAGATTGGCGGAATTGATGGACTTCGGCAAGAATCATCTGCTTCATTGTTGGGATATCCTCGATGACTTCGAAGTGGAAGTCAAAAGTCGTCGGGCAGTTTGGCTCATCAGACGCATCGTGCCAGATGGAGAGATAGCGGTGCTCCAGAGCGGTCTCGACAGAGATACGCTGAGACGGGTCGAATGCCAACATCTTGTCTAGGAGATCAAGGGCATCGGCATTGGCTTGTGGGAACAGGACCGACCAAACCTTCTTAGGCATGTATGGTAGATTACGCACGTAGTCCTGTGCTCTGGGAGATCCAATGCGGGCCAAGGTTTCCTCATTAGGGGTTCCAAGGTAGTGCAGGATCTGATTCAGTTGATCGACATAATCGCGACCTTTAAAGAAGGGCTTGCCACCGAGTAACTCAGCCAGGATGCAGCCAATTGACCAGACATCGACTAGACGGTGTTAGTAGGTGTAGAGTTTGACTTGTAAATTTACTTACTAGCTTTCGTGTAGCTTTGGAAGCTCAACATAATTTCTGGAGCTCTGTACCATCGCGTAGCAACATATTCTGTCATGTAACCCGCATTCTCTTCAGGATCTATCGAAAATCCTCGAGCAAGACCAAAATCGCAAATCTTCAATTCGCAATCGGCATTGACTAGCAGATTTCCTGGTTTCAAATCTCTGTGAAGCACGTTGGCAGAGTGGATGTACTTCAGCCCACAAAGGATCTGGTAGATGAAGGATTGAAAGTGTGCGTCGGTTAGGGGCTGACCAGATCGAACGATAGCAGCGAGATCGCATTCCATGAGTTCTAAGTATGTTAGTATGACATGCGACATGAAAACATGAAACACGAACCTTCATAGAGATAGCATTCGTTGAAGTTTTCCGGCCTTGGAATATCCATATCAAACAGACATGTTATCTACGACACTTAGTTAGGAACGTTGGGTAGGAAAGGAGGATAAGTTACGTTGCGGTGGCCTAGAACTGTTAGCTAATATCACACTATACTGGTGGAGTATCATACCTCTAAAGTGCTGAAGCAACTTAATCTCGCGCAAAGCTCTCTTGGCCAGAATCTTTTTGCTGAAGACATTGGTGACTTTCTTGATAGCGACACCTTCCTGAGTCTGTACATTTGTAGCAGCACTGCGAACCAGTCAGAGAAGAGTTCCTTCGTAATTCCTGGAACATTTACCAAACGATTCCATAAGCTCCCTGACCCAGCTCTTTGGTCACATTGTAGCGCTCGTCAACCACAAACTCCTGGTTGAAGACCTTGAAGACCTTCCGGCCCTGTAAATCGGCAGGCATGATTAGAGATAGGTCGAGGATAGTGTATGTAGGACGGTTCGAAATGGTGGCAATATATCAACAGCAGCGCGTGAGCTTAGATAGGAAGTAGATGATATTCACAGCGCTGAGAGTAGCGATTGTTTGCGCCTGACGACACACCGGTCCTCGTACGCGCTAAGTTGCTTGGAAATTGGGTTGGCGAGGCACAGAAAAGACGAGGCAAAAGTGCTCCAGCAGCAGGTTCAGATTTTGCGAAAAGATAGGGTGATAATGTAAGCCAGAAGAGCAACAACGAGGCGAGATGATATAGACAGAGCGGTCAAGTCGCGGTAGAGCTGACGGTTGAGATGTCGGCAGGCCCGAAGAGGTAAAAAGGATGGAGACTGACTGGCTTGGTGGTGGTGGGGGATCTGTTCTGCCCCTCCCTCTCTTCTTGTACTCGTTCTCACCATCAAATTTCAATCCCCGGAATAGGCGCCTACTGTAGCCAACCACTCAATTTGCTCGAGAGAGTACTTGTCACAGCCTCATTATGCAGTGTCCGTCCTGGGTCCATTGCAATATTGGCACTTTGCTGTTCTGCCTTACCATGATCGCTCTGATCGTATCTAGGTTCCTATCGTTATGTCGTATTATTGAGCCTCGAGTCTCAGGATAATGCCAATGAGAACCTGGTGAAATCGATTGAACGGAAGTTCCCATCGTTGCTGTGCCTCAATCTTACTACATACATCTGCTTGTATCAGGGGTTGTATACCGCCTACAAACACTCCGAACCTTATCTCCAGCCAAGTCAATTGGCAAACCATCAAAGCCTGTAGAAGGATTCACGATATCAATAATTTATACCCGCAGTGTTTATGCTGATTTGAAATTGTCATGTTACGTACCACCATGGACCTGGTATATCTCAAAAGTCCATTTTCCAACGTCCAAACCTGGGGAATAAAATAATGCCTTACCAAAACCAAATGCTAAATATATCAATTAATTCATGCCATGCGTCCTTCTTCATCTACAACTTCCTCTCAAAGCTGAAGCGCTTCCTATCAACGGGCGTATCTGTTAGTGCTGGCCCAGTATCGCCTTCCAATGCTTCTCCAGGCGTCCCATGAGCACTCCCTGCTCTTCGTGTACTGCCGCCTATTATGTGGACGTCGGAGGCCTTTATGCGCTTCTTCGAGGGACCACCTCTTATTGCTCCACCTCTGAGCGAGGCTAGACTGCTTGTGCCATCGGATGGTGTGATGGGTGATATGCCAACTGTGGCGGATGTTATATTTCGTGTAAGACCGGTGCCTGTGCTGGGAGAGACGGGTGATATGGGGGAATTTTCGAGGGGTGGTTCCTCGATGCCGTTGTAGCGGTGTTCGCGGACTCGGATGGCTTCTTTTTCTGAGAGTTCGCGACCGTCTGCTTCGGGGTGGTCTGGGAGGTCGCCAGGTAGTTCAAAGACTTCGTTCTCGTCAGGCGCTTCGACTAGAGGTGCTAATATTATGTTAGTAAGAAAAGCTCAAGGCCCTGGAGACATGAAACTTGCCTTTTTCTAGCATTCCCTTCTCCATTGGGAATTGTGATGGAATCTGCGAATCTCCAGCGTCGAGTTCTACTTTGGCGATGACACGATCATCTCGGGCTTCAACATCGTCATTCTTTTCCTTGACAAGAACGTCTGCTTCTCTTTGTTTCCGGCGTCGGTTGCTGCGCCAGAGTAGAAATGATAATATAATGATTGTGCCAAGAAGAATGACAACGCCAAAAACGATGCCAACTACAACAGCCGTACTCAGTGGACTGGGTCGTTTCTTGTTTCGCGGTTTGTGGCCATCAAGGGATGCTATAGGTACGAGTAGCTGCGGCGCGTTGGGGTTCCACAGGCATTGATATACTGAGAAGTTCTGGCGCTCCCAATCTACAGAGATGTATGCCTCTTGTAGAAACGTCCGGCCTAGAGTATATTGAGTGTCGTTTGCTGCCCTTCGAAGGGGAAAGTATCGCTGATCGGCCGCCAATCCGCGATATGGTGCCTTCGCTGTTAAATCAAACGCGGCATATGGTAAAGTTATTTGAGTTGTTTGTAGTCCTGGCGCGGACGATAAAACGAATGTGATGTTTGGGTTGGCACTGATAAGTGCATTATGTAGTGTATCGGAGACAAAGTAAAGTCCTGTTGCTAGATCGTATGAGAGGCCGAATGCGCTCTCGAATGCGCGACATGCGTCGACTGGAAGCCATATCTCTGCTATCGTGGAATCTATGAAAGCATATATGGGTATCGGAAGTAGTGAATCGTGAATATTATGGTTGTTGACTGCAGTGATGCCATTGACAAAGACAAGTAGGTCTCGTTCATTGTCTGGTGCCATGGGAAACGTGATATTGTTTGGTATAAACCTGTTTCGGTCATAGCCCCCTAGACTCAATGAGGCCTGAACTTTCGCGAATCCTGTCTCTGTTAGCAAGATATCGTCAGAGACATGAAGTTATGCCTTACTGTAAGGAGCTCCAGCGGTATATCCCCACGAGACGCTGGGGATCAATCCTTCAGTCCGAAGACTAGCCACAAAGCTCGGAACATTTTGAGTGACGTTTGTAAAGTTCGTTGACTTGGGATGCAATCCAAGATGCCCAAACCAGTAATCCTCTTTAGCCAAAGCACCAACAATCTGGTGATTGAGAGATGGACCACCTTCTCCAGCATATCCAAGCGCGACAGTATCATATCCAAATATGGCATTACCAGAATAGTTCAATTGCTTCTCAAGTCCAAGATCGTAAAGTCCTTGTTGCGCGAAGGTAGTCGATGCATTAGTGTTGAAAACGCCACCTCTTGCTTCTGCGCATGCATCTTTGTCGTCCTCATAGAGGCAAGCTCTGGGAGCTATCACCCACGTCTCTTGCGAATTCGTCGAAGGCAATACTCGAACCACTTGCGGTGGAGTCCCAACTCGAAGTGCAAAGGTATTCCATGATCCATCTATACCCTCCCAGTTCTGCGCGGGCGTAACTGATATGACAGTGGGTTTTACCGCAATGGTACTGGAGATGTAAGCCAGCACTGAAAGGAGTGTAAGTAACAGCTTCATATTCTCCATTTCATCCTGAGCTTTAGACAGCAAGAAAAGTCATGGCGTTTCCGTTTCCTGGAGTCCTAGGTGTTCAAGTCCAGCCAGGTGGGAAAGAAGTCTTTCTTTCCAAGTGCCGATGCGAAAGCCTAAAGGGTATCCAGGGCAGAGACTGCTCTAGATGCTGCAGAAGATGCGACAAAGTACCGAATAACAGCTGATGTATAGCTCAATGGTTTGAGATCTTTTGAAAGCTTTGCTGGTGTCCAGGCGCAAGCGCAGGGCACACATGTGGGTGGGAAGTGGTGGCGAGACCAATATCGAATAGATTAAACAGCCTGTCACTGCCGGGATGATGGGTCAATTTCGTGAGGGGAGCATGATGCAATTGCTGGGGAAGTACAATAATAGAAGTTGATGCGTTCCAGTTAATCTATTTGGGGGCAACTATGGTGAACTCGCGAAAGTATAGAGATGTGCCAGAAGATATTGATGGCCCGATTCAAGACGCTAATCTGTATAATTCATCATGGTATTGAAGTATCGATTCCTGCAACTTCTGTTCAGCGATCGTTGTTAACGAAAAATGATGGAAGAAGGTTGACGAGGGGGAAAGCCACGACGGAAGGTGTAACAGCAATGCAGTGGTTTCGAATCGAACCTTGCCAACCCGAAGCACTGATTTGTGGGGATTCTTCACCGGGAGATAATGCATAAACGTTTTAGGGGCTCGGGCAACACGCTTGTTTCCGAAATTCCGAATGGAAATCGAGGTTCGGGTGATTCTCTGAGGTCTTTTTGAGGTCTTAGCTTTTTGACAAGTGTGAAGGCGTTCAATAAAACAAATCATTAGCGAGCTGACAAGTATCTAAACGGCTGGGGCGTATGCGGCTTGCTGTCGCGAATTGTTAGTGGTCCATTCAAATCCAGGTTTGGTTTACTTTCGAATTCTTATCCCTTCGTCTATTTCTACTACCAATCGACACTGCAGTAGTGCGCGGGTTCCTTACCTAATGCGGCCTAATTAGTGGAGTCGCGAGAGAATTGTGAACTTTAAATCTAAGGCGTCTTTTAATTAGTTCTTAACCCTTAGTATCTTGCCCTATATAAATTTATGTTTGTTAGATAGGTCTTGTCTTATAGATGTTATGTATAGAATATTAAATATTTTAGATAAGTTTTAGTATTATAGTACTTTAGTAACGAATTTCCTCGTTTTTTTAAGATCTCATTCTACTAGATCCTATCCTACAGCCTAGATCTTTCCTTTGCACTTCTACGACTAGCCTATTATGTAAGAAATACTAAATCTTCTAAAAATTATAGATACATAGTCTAAAGACTAATTAGAAGATAGAGACTACGAGGTTAAAGCCTAAGACTAGGAGAATACGATAGATACCTTTTTGGACTCTAAAGAGAAAGATTTATATAATCTAGAAGTCTTATCTAATAACTAAGATACTATCTTCTATCGTTAATACTAACTAGATTTAGGCGAGCTAGGATACTACAATTCTCTTAATATTTAACTTTCTAAAGCTAATAGAGCTAAACTAGTAATCTATAGGTATAATAGTAAGTACTACTACCTAATACTACTGCTAGAATATACTAAAATGTTAGTTAAACTACCTAATAGCTTTATTAATTTAATAGTAACTATTCCTGCTTGTAATACTATAGAATTAGGTGCTAGAACTATTAATATTGCTCTATTAGTAGCTCGCTCGACGCTTATTAGTGTTAACGACTATATAACGAGATACGATATGCCGCTACTCTTCTTTAGTCTATTTTAGATATAAGAAGACTTCGAAACTATTTATAAGAATATTTTAGATTACTAATTATTTTATTACTCTAAAGATACGCTTTAAATACTTATTATTATAGGTTAGATTAAGATATTCTATAGAATTTATATTTATATAGGTACCTATAGGATTACTAGAGTTAAGGATTTATAGCTTAAAGATAGTAATAATTTATATTACTCTATTTAATAGTTTCTATCTTAGGTAGAGTTCTAGTATATTAAAAGATATCTTTACGTTAGTCCTATTTCTATTATAGATATTACTCTAACCTCTTTAATAACCTTACTATTGCCTATACCGTCCTAGATTTATTAAAGAGAGCTTGTTTTTACTAAAATTAAGCTATTATCTTTAATTTTATAAGCTTGCTTTAAGATTTATATTACGCCCTTTAGCTATATCTTAATTAATAAGATAATAGTAAAATACACGGGTAGATTAGGCGACACGATTTATATTAAGGGCAAACTAATCCTAAAAGGGTTTAAAATACTTGCTTTATATAATTATAAATACGTCTACGATCTGCTTTATATTATACGCTCTAGATCTCCTTAATTAACTAGAGAGAATATTAATATTCCTGCCTATAGGTTAAGCTAGAGTCTATCTAGAGATATACCTACCTTCTTTACTGAATTAAGCCCTACGGCTTAAGCGGTAATCTAATTATACTTATCTCTTCCCTTTTAGTATAAGAACTTTATCGTCTTTTGTAATAACTTCTTTATATCTATACGCCTGTTTAGCGCCTTATAGTGGTATAGAATTACTATAGTAGGTACTGCTTATACTAATTAGAAAGAATACCCTAAAGAGTACGCTTCTTATAATAAGAAGAATAATAAATAGCCCTAGGAGGAGACTAATAAGTTAGTCATTTAAGATGTATTATCTCTAGTATAGTGAGATTATGTTCTTGTGCGCTTCCTAACTATATCTTATAGTATAGGAATTACTAAAAAAGCTATTTAAACTAAACCTACGATTCTAAAGAAGATAATAAAGTATAAGAAAGAGAATATTAATCGTCTTTAGGGTTCTAATTCTCTATTATAGACCCTTATAGACTTACTATAGAGGTATAGGCATCTTACTACCTCCTTACTTTCTTTACTCTTATAGTACGCTATAAGAAAGCTTTTTACTAGTAAACTACTAGATTAATATAGATAGTGCCTACTCTTTACTATAATAAGACAAAGCTAAATAGAGCTAAGGATAAGAAAAAGAAGTAGCTTTATTAAAAAGAAGATAGAGAAAAGTATAAGTAAAGGAGTAGACTTAATCTCTAAAGAGATTAAATATTAGTCTTATTTTAATACTAGTTCTTAAAATCTATTTCTCTTACTTTAAACTATCCTTTATAATTCTAATACTTCTCTATATTATTATAGACCTCTATAGACTTACTATAGAGGTATAGGTATCCTACTACCTCCTTACTTACTCTACTCTTATAATACGCTATAGGAAGGCTCTTTACTAGTAAATTACTAGATTAATATAAATAATATCTACTCTCTACTATAATAAGACGAAACTAAAATAGAGCTAAGGATAAGAAGGAGAAATAACCTTACTAAAAAGGAAATAGAGAGGAGTATAAGTAAAGAAGTAGACTTAATCTCTTAGAAAATTAAGTATTAGTCTTATCTTAATACTAGTTCTTAGAATCTATTTCTCTTACTTTAAACTATCCTTTATAATTCTAATACTTCTTAACGTACTATATAGTAGTAAGCCTAATAAATCCTTATAATAATAAGGAATATAAAAAACTCTAATAAAGGCTAAAATAAAGATAAAGATAAAGATAAAGACTTAGATAATAACTTAAATAATAACTTAGATAATAATTTAAGTTAATATAATAGCTTACTACTACTAATAGACTTAGAAGCTACTTTAGCTACCCTTTATATAGTAATAGCTTAAATTAATAAATAAGAATAGATATATATAGCTAAGATATAATAGCTTTATAATAAGATTATAGCCTTATTATAAACTTTATAATAGAATCCTTCTTCTCTTTTTTAACTAAAAGAACTAAAACTTACTAACCTTATAGTTCTTTAATATAAAACTTAATAAAAACTTATTAACTAGACTATAAGTATAAAAAACGTTTTCTATTTAATATCCTCTTAATTTACTATATAAGAGAGCTATATTAAATAAGTTAACTAGTTTATAAGTCTTAACCTATAAACTTAATAAAACCTAAAGAAGAAGAAGATTAAGCTACTAACTTAGACTTAAGAAAAATTTATAGAATAGCTTTAATATTAATATACTTACTCTACTATAGCTAAACTTTTAGTTACTAAGAAACTTAAAGAAGCTAAGTAGTACTTTACTTAGACTCTTATAAAGTTTAATACCTACTTAGACTTATTAGAAACCTAACTTAGTATTAATATAATTTATAAAGAAAATAAATAATATTTAAAATTCTTTATTAAGTTAATCCTAAAACTATAAAAATAGATTAAATTAATAAAGTATATTCTAACTACTAAACCTAATATAGTTAATACTACTAAACGCTTTTAGTAGATTATTTATAAGTACTTATAAGAAGACTTATTAAGTAATATTAATTCTTAATCCTCTTAATTAAATTATAATTTATAAGGTAGCTAAGGTAAATAATAGGAATACAAAAATTATATAAGGTATATACTATTAACTTACTTATTAATAAGTATAAAGCCTAAAAAAAATAATAAGATATATAAAGAAATTACTTATTATAATTATAATCTATTTAGATATTATATAAATAAGTATAATAAGCTTCTAAGAGGCCCTTAAGCTACTTAAAAGTAAAAAGAATTCTTAAAATATAAAGGCTAAAGAAAAAACCTAAATACTATTTCTTTCTTATTAAAATCTAAAACTAATCTAAAAAAAGAATAAGTATTATAGAAATTAAGAACTCTATCTTTATAATACTAGAATAGATTATAAAAATATAGATTTAAATAATAGCTAACTTTCCTTTTACTATAGAAGACTAATCTATAAATATTCTTTTAAATACTAGTAATTAAATTAATATTATTAATAAATAACTTATATAATACTATAGCTTTAAGAAAGTAACTATA